>PVIY010007589.1:0-81264 GCA_004026745.1 Myrmecophaga tridactyla | reverse complement strand
AGTGGTAAATGAAAGCGAGGGGTAAGGGGTATGGTATGTATAATCTTTTTTTCTCTATTATCATTTTATTTCTTTTTCTGTTGTCTTTTTATTTCTTTTTCTAAATCGATGCAAATGTTCTAAGAAATGATGAATATGCAACTATGTGATAATATTAAGAATTACTGATTGTATATGTAGAATGGAATGATATCTTAATATTTTTTGTTAATTTTTTTAATTAATAAAAAAAGTTTAAAAAAAAAAAAGAATGGCTTCTACCCTCTCCCCTTTAATTCCTTATAGTCATGAGCTCTGAGAACACACTCTTCCAAAATCCTGTGGACAGTAAGTGCCTCAAGAACACAGCCACTGCCTGCTTGCTCTTTGTTTTTCATGACAGCTGGCTACACAGGTCACCATAATCGACTGTCCCATCATCTTCCTTTGACAGGGACATTAATGGGGCCTCAAAGACGAGGACAGCATCCTACAGACAGGGTGGCACTTCAGGAGTCAGCCACGTTCGCCTGCCTTAGAAAGCCAGAGTCCCCAGAAACAAACGTCACTGTAGCCAAGGCCTTGGGCAAGGGACCGCCTACCCTGGCCTCAGTCTGTCCACTGAAAATGAGGAGGGGTCTTGAGAGCCCTTCTGTCACTGGCTCCTCTGAACCATAAAATATGGCCAACAATCCAGAAGCGTCTAGAGGCAGCTAGAAACTGACCGGTGAAAGGAAGGAGGCATAAGGGCTAGCCCAGGCACCCAGTTCCCTTCCCAAAGGTCACCTACTACTGCAACCAATTTCACACATGTCCTACCAGAGAGGGTGGGTCTGTGTGTATTTACACACATCCCAGGTGAGAGCATCCCATGCCCACACGGGGGATGGTTTCGCTTGCGAGGCATATACTCCACTCTACACATTGTGGCAATGCTTTCCCATCTGTATAAGCAGAGCTGCCTTTTCTAAAGAGTTGTATGGCATGTCACCATACGGCTGAACCACAATCCATTTACCAGTCCAGGAGAGACTGTTTTTCAAATACAGGCTCTCAGTCATTTATTTGAAATTATCAAACCCAAAGGGTAGTTTGTGCTAAAACTAAGCTGGGAACAAAACCTGATGGGAGCGGAGGTGGGGTTGTTTATGGTCCTGATTACTTAATCTACACCATATACAGAGTATCACTTTTCTAAAATCGGAAGCATTGAGTCTTATTTCACGCTTGACACCTGACAGCACTGTGAGACTGCTGTTTTTTTTTTTTCTTGAGAATGAAATGAGGATTTTAGAAGGAGGAAGTATTTTTGATCATTTAGTGTTGTTTCTGTTCTTTATTCACACCGGTTGGAAGGAACCTAACTCTGGATGCTGCGTGTGGCCACAGCATCAGCACAGGGTCCAGGATGGCGCTGTCCCCCTGCAGGGCGGCACCTGGAGGGGGATCTCAGGAATGGACCGGTCACAGTTTTGTGTTTTTCTTTTTTTTTTTACATGGGCAGGCACTGGGAATCGAACCCGGGTCCTCTGGCATGGCAGGCGAGCATTCTTGCCTGCTGAGCCACCGTGGCCCGCCCCCAGTCGCAGTTTTCATTCACCTCTGGGAACAAAGCAGGGAAAGGAGACCGTCTACTTGAAAAACAGAAAGAAAGACAAATGCAGGGTTCTCGGACTTTGAGGCCGTAGTCAGCCTCTCCCTGGCCGACCTCAGCTTTGTTATCCAAGGGCAGGGAGGTGGAGAGATCCTGCAGCTGCCTAACCTGGCCCCAGGCTCTTTCCCTCCAAGAGCTCATCCAGCTCCATGGCTTTAAATACCAGCCAGATGCCAACAATAAGCTTCCCAAACCAGACGCTTCAACTTCAGCAGCTCTTCCAAGCTTCTGATTTATCCATCCAACTGCTACTCACTGCTGCCACCTGGATGGTCCGTAGACCTCCACAGACTTTGCCTGTCCAAAAGTAAACTCTTGATCTTTCACCCCTCAATCTGCCCCTACCCCAATCATTCATTCACCCAGCTGCTCGATCCCAGCGGCTGGAGGTCTTCCCAGACAGCCCCTCTCCCGCAATCACCATTTCCCATTCAATCCAACAGAGAGTCCCGTCAGTTCTTTCTTCACATTTTCCTGCCTCCCCTTCCATCCCTTTCATCACCTGCATCATTACAATCACCTCTTAAATGCTCCCTCACATCTTCTCCTGTCCCGTTTCTCCCAAACCATTCTCTACCCAGAGGCCAGAGTGCTCTTTGTAAAATGCAAATCAGATATTACAATCCTTTGTAATGTCCTGCAAAGGCTTCTAACCAAACACTGAATAAAACTCAATCTCCGGACCACAGTCTTTGCTAACAGTTGCCCCCCATTGGCTCATACAGGTTCAGGCCCTTGTAGGGAAGAAGATAGAAACTTTCTGAGCAGCGACCCTTGGGAGGACTAGCACACTGTGTCACTACTTCCAAGGGGAGGATGGGATGTATGTTTAAAAACATAAGAGGGATTAGTCCTATTGCTTAATGGCTGCACCTCACATACAGCAGCACTAATAAATGCCAACGCTGCCACCATCTCTTCCTCACACTTCCACTCTGGTCTCACTGAATAATGAGTGGCTTGGTGAAAACGTCAGAGCAGGCTAATCCCACAGGACTTCAAGGGGCCTGTGGAAAGCATCAGGAGAGTTGAATAAGAAGATAAACTGCTTTGCTGGTTATAAGGTCCAGAATCTTCTCAGAGATGAGAAGAAAATCCTTTATGTATTTCTGACCGTGAAGGAATGCAAGTTCTGGCCTGGGGACAGGGACTAGAGGGGTTGGGGCCTTTCTCAGCAAATTGTCTGTGCTTTAAGGCCTTGTAGTAACTGCCTCTCCTCCGCTGTGGAGTCACGGTAGCTCTCTAAGGCTAGGCATTTCAGGGCAGTGTGCTTTGTCTTGGAGGGACAGAAGTTTAGTGGAAATGTGGGAAAAAGAAATAGAAGGGAGGGAAATATTCAAAAATTTCAAAAGTCATAAGATGAAATTTGGTAGGTCTTTATTCCATTGGATTCTGTCATATTTGGGCCAAGAAATTTAGAGTACATTGTACAGAACTCTAATCCTAAGTCATATTTTCCTCCCTTCTGAGAGGAATGTGCAGTCCATGCTGTTGGCACCTGCAGGCCCCGTGCATGGGGCAGCCAGTGCCTCCCTGACAAGGAGATCTGAACGGCCACTCCCTTGCCTCAAGGCAGCGCTTACTCTGTGGTGCTGCCCACTGCCAATCCTTGCTCAGCTCCTTCCACTTTATCTCCTGCTTCCCTCCTGCCCTCCCACTTCCTCCTAAGTACATAACACACACCTGAATCCTTGTCTCAGGCTCTGCTTCTAGGAACCAGCTAAAAATAGACAAGTGAGAATCACAAAAAACCCCATGAAGTCTTTTAAGACACAGCCTAAAATAGGTACCTAACTACACAGTCCATGTGAAAAAAGTTCAATTCGAAATATCAACATTCAAAAGCCTGGAGTAGAACAAAAGTCCGGAGGAAAGCCCCAGAAAGCCCTGTCTTCCAGTCAACCGGAACACCAATATGCATGGTGGTAGAGCCCTTGGATCAAATTAATGCACCACAAATTTGCTGAGCAGGTAAAATGAGTCAAGGCACTGTGCAGTAGGCTTGGTGGGGTAGATCCGGGGATAAACTGGACTCATGCTCTGCCTTCTAAGAGCTCACAGGTTAGTATGGGTCGTTAAAGACGCCTAAAGTTCGTTCATGCAGTGACGCTAACCCCAACCTCCCTGAGGACCAGATCTTGCATATTTTGCATCTCTCCATTGCTAGCAAGTAGTAGGTGTTTTGTAAAGAGTCGATAAATGAACCCGGACTAGCCCAAGCTAACATCAGAAAAACAAAATCATCAAAAAAGATGGTAATTGCTTTGCACAGTAGCAATGCAGGTCACCAACTTTTCCAAAATGGAAAGAATCAACTGATTGGGATACCAGGATAGGGCTTGAAATCTGGCTGCTTGGAAACAAGGCTGGATGGTTAGGCAGTTTCTAAGCAGGGTCCTTACAGGCATTATGGGGAGAGACAGTTCATTATATAAACTGTCCCTTGCTTTGCATGACATCTAGCATCCTTGGCACCTGTGCCCATTAAATGCCAGTGAACACCCATCCCCAGATCCTGGTGGTAACCAAACACAAACATCCCCACATTTCCAAATGTACCCTAGAAGGTGGTTTATCCCTGATAGAACCTCTGGTAGGATAAAAGTTAGGTCATGGGGAGAGGGGAGGAAGAGTGAAGAAGGGCATGGCACTACCTGTGTAAGGTTGGGTTGGGGAAAGTGTACCTGAACTTGGATAAAAGGGACTGGGAGGGAGACAGCTTGAAAGGAAGGGTAAGGAAGAAGAAAGAGTGTGAGGGGAAGGAACACTCCTTGAGCATGGGAGGTCACCTTGCATTCTGGCACAAACAGAGTTTGGGTCTCTGAAGCCCAGTAATTCTCCTGGTAGAGTGAGAAAGAAAGCTGCCATACTGCCCTGGCTGTCCAACAAGCCAGCTGGAGTGACACCTTCATAACCCCAACTTCTGAGAGGCCTTCTTGAAAGAGGAACTTCCAAGAAGAAGGACTTGGTGTTCACCACCCTGCTCTTGAATTTGGCAGAAGCCCCAGTGTGAACATCACAGTCCAGAAGCTTCCCAGATAGCCTGATCCAAGAAACCTGAGCCTTTACTGAGTTCCTTCTCCAAGGGCCAAATTACAGCAGAGATGCCACTGCCAGGTTGTGAACTTGATAAACTGAATAAAGCACCCACTGCAAGGCAACCTCACTGTATTTTGAGGGAGGGATGGGATGGAGAGGCAGCATAAATTGAGTCCCCATAAACTGGGCTGCAACCTCACTGTATTTTGAGGGAGGGATGGGATGGAGAGGCAGCATAAATTGAGTCCCCATAAACTGGGCTGTGAAGGGGAGTAGTCAAGGCGCAATCTTAGAGAAAGATGGTTATCACAGGAAGAGCTGAACACAGTCACAAGATGAGCAGGAGTCTCAGTGTCCTTCCCATCTCTGTCAGGTCAATAGCCTGAAAGCACCACTTTAGCTGGTTAATTCAACTGCTCAGAAACCCTTTAGCGCTTCCAGAATCCCATCCAAACTCCTCAGTCCATCCACGCTGAGACAGTTTCTACTTTCCATGACCCTCCCTGGCATTCTATACCACCACCAAGTAGGCTCATACTTAGGTTCCCAAAAGGCCTTGGCCTTTCCTGGCTCCTCATCTTCATGTCATTTCTTCCACCTGGAGCACTCCTGGAAGAACTTCTGGAAGTTCTTCCTGTATCTGTTCCCCAAGACACAGTTCAATGCCACTTCTTCCACGCAGCCATCCAGGATGGCTCTGAGAAGAGCTCACTCGCTCTGTGCTCCTGCAACACTTTGTACCCATTTCACTCCCTGCTGGCCAGTTAGCTCCTTGCACTAGCATGCTTCTCCAGGGCAGGCAACAGGTCTTAGCCATCTTTGGGATATACCACCAATGTCCAGTCAATAGGAGGTGCTCAGTACATATTAACTGAACAAACCAATGTCCCTGCTCAGCAGATGTACCCAGGGCCACCAAACTGTTGGCATCAACTCCCGGTCTTTGTCTCCTCCCACTGGCTCCTTACTTTCCCTTGCCAACCTCCTCCACCCCATCTCTTGGCTTTATCTTCAAACTGCATCTGGGGTCTGTCTACCTTTCTTTCTCCACAGCTTCTGTCCCAGGTCTCCCTCTCCTATCACCTGGATACTCTCCAGAGCCTTCAATCTGTTCTTCTCCCAACCCTCCAAACCTTTCAAACCATTCTCCACTCAGCTGCCAATGACTGTCTTAAAAAGCAAACTGATTAGTGTCATCTCCACGGTCAAACACTCTTCAGTGGCTTCCCACAGCACAGTAAAGAAACTCTACCTCTGAGCTGTGTAAACCATGAGTGGTCTGCAAGGCCCTGAATGGTTTGATGCTAACCTCACCAACCTCACTTTAGGCCCCTCTCTCCCTCCATTGGTACGCCCAGTGACATGATCTTCAGGTTTCTCAAATCACAATTGTTCCCACCACAGGGTCTTGTTGGTGCCATTTCCTCTGCCTGGAATGCTCGCCTGCAGTCCTCCCAGGCTGCTTCCTTCAAGTATCAGCCAGCTTGGTGACACCATCCTGGGCTTCTCTATTGAGGGGAGGGCCCCCTCCAAGTCTCCAAATCTACCCCGCAATCATGACTGGGTCCCCAGCTCCTACACAGCATCTAATCCAGAGAAGGCATCAGTGGATGTTTGATGAATGAATGAAAACCTGCGTGAATGAATGCAGGAGTGGATCCCTTGGATACCTGCAGTGATCTCCCACTGGGCATCTGGACTCTAGTGTCATTTGGTTCTTGACTAAGGGCATCAGAAGAGATTTGGTTTGGGAGCTTTTTTTTAGCAGAAACCAAGAGTGGCTTCTTGCTTCTGAGCAGTTATCCTCTTTATTGTTATTTCCTTTTGCATTTGTCAGTGTTCATTTACTTCAGAGTAAATCATCACCATGTTTCTTCCAGACTCTCAGTCTCCCTATATCCACAGAGATGACTCTTCCACAATAGTCAGACATGCCTCTGCCCTCACGGCTGACTGTGGGCGCCAGCGTGGAGGGCCTGAGAGGCAGCCTCGGGAACACCAGCCCTAGGGCTTGGGTGGAGGCAGGTGGGATCAGCTCAGATCTCAGGCCAACAGCAGCATTTAGCAGCAGCAGTGAAGCACTCTCAGCTACCCACTGCAAAACACTGGTGTGGAGACATTTGTCTCCAACCCAACAGATGTATAAATCACTCCCCCTTTTAATTATACCAATACCAGGCCACTTACGAGGCTGCTTCATCAGAGCCTTGCTGCAATAGGAGCTGTCCCTTGAAGGACTGGCTGGGAGCTGAAATCTGATGGTCTGTGCTGGCGCCAGCAAACCCTGTCCCCACTGTCCCTGGGGCCATGCAGGGGAAGAACCTGCTGCTGCTTGCTTTGGAGTAACAGTGGGATGCCTCCCGCCACTGCTCCCTGCCTGGTGCTCCAGGAAACCACCTGCCGGAACCTGACCTCAGAAGTTCAATGGGCCCTGACCCAGAATCCAATCACTGACACCACCCTGCTAGTGCCACCCTGTTCTGCGTGTCTGTCACCCCTCGCCCGGGTGACCACAATCAGCTCCTAACTGATCTCCCTGCTTCTGCGCTGGACTCTTACCCAGCAGGTAAGGATCAGCAGATCCTATTATGACCAAGGCAGATGGCGCTCCTGTCTTAGTCTGGCTGGTCTGCTGAAGCAAAGAACCACAGACTGGTTGGCTTAAACAGCTGCAAGGAATTGTCTCACAGTGTGGGAGGTGAGGAGTCCACAGTCAAGGTGTGGGCAGGGTCAGGCTTTCTCTGACGTCTGACCATCCTGGTGGCTGGTCAGTCAACCCGTAACTCAGTCTCTGCCTTCATCACATGGCTGGCTCTCTCTCCACCTGTTACCTACTCCCATGTCCAAATTTCCTCTGCTTATAAAGACTCCAGTCAGATTGGATGAAGGCCCACCCTGCTATAGTTTGGCTTCACCTTAACTCATAACATCTTCAAAGTTTCTCTTCACCAAAGGGTTTCTGGCCACAGGACCAGGGGTGAGGACTTGAACATGTCTTTGTACGGAATACGATTCAATCCATAACACCCCTCCTTGGCTTTCAGCCCTGCATGGACCACCCCCCTCCCCCCAACTGCACTCTGTGTAAAAATAATCCCTTGCCAAAGGGCCTGCAGGCTCCATTCCATCTGCTGCTGCCCCACCCTTGTTTCCTCCCCAACCTCATCCCCTGCAGATGCCAAGCCCCTGTGATGTTCCTCAATCAAACCTGTGTGCTCCTGTCCTAAGACTTCAGCCCTGGTTGTCCTCTCTGCCTGGGACACTTTCCCTCAGATATCGGCCAGGCTCGTTTCCTCACCTCCTCCAAGTCTTCACCCCAACATCATCTTCCCTGAACCCCCAATTTCAGCTTGCATCCAACCTCGCTTTTTCTTTTCTTCCACAACACTGTTTCTAACATACTACATGACTCACTGGTTTATCATGCTTTTTTGCTTTCTGGTCTCCCTCCCCCTGCCAGAACGTCAGCTTTGCATGGGCAGAGAGCTCATCCACCTTGTTAGTGATGGATCCCACGCTCCTAGAATGTAGAAGGCTGAGGAAATCTTTGAACAATTAAAAGTCCAGCAGTTCCAGCACAGCCTCCCCAAGCCTCAGTTCCCAGTGTCCTGGACTCTGCCTCTGAAGTCTCCCTCACCACACACACCTATGACCACCCTGTCCAGAGCTTCCCATTGGGAGGCCCCAGGTCACTGCCCCTCACCCCTGCCATGCCCATGCCAGCTTCCTCATTTTTCCTCACACAGACCCCTGTCCTGGGAGATGTTCACCTTCCTTTAGGGATCCTATGGGCTCTCTCCCCACTTTTCAGGTCCATAGTGAGCTCACCTCCTCCCTGCAGCCTCCCTAGATTATACAAGTTCATATCACCACCTGCTTTCTGGAGCCATGATGGCTCCTAAGGTGGGCACCACCCATTCATTTGGCTCGAATATTCCTTCTTCCTTCACTGCTCTCCACTCCGCAGACGCTGCTGGGACTCCCTGGCGAGCAGAAGTCGGTTGCGGTGTGAGCAGATAAATTGATACTGGACAACGTGAGGGAGCTCCTGGCTCCAAGTCCTGCTCCTCCTCTGGGCTCCCAGATCACAGCACAGGTGCCTCCTTTCCTCCATCCCACTGCTGCCCTTCCTCTGACTGCGCTAATGCCTCCTCTCCTCAGAAGCCTGAAGCCCCTTGTCTCCTGCCCCACGGTCTCCCTGAGTGAGCTCTGTTGGTTCCAGCTGCCTCCTGGGTATCCTATGGGCCCCTCCAGCACCACCCATGTGTCCTCCCTCTCATCACACTTTCCCTCCTACATCCCTGACTCCGTGAAAGGTGTTGGATCAGATACCTGCACCCAGGTGTCCCCTATTTCCCTTATACATGGTGGGCTGGTGGGCAGGAGGCCTGAAGGTTCTCAAGCTCCCCTTTCCTCACCAGCCACTGCCTGGCCCAGGCCACTTGTGTCCCCTGCACGGCCTCCTGCCTGCTCTCTTTGCTTTCATCTCAAGCCTCCGCCCAGAGCCTCCTAGAGGCATTGCTTTCTGAGCAATGAAGGAAGAAGGAATATTCGAGCCAAATGAATGGGTGGTGCCACCCTAAGGAGCCATCATGACTCCAGAAGGCAGGTGGTAATAGGAGCTAGTATAACCCAGAGAGGCTGCAGGGAGGAGGTGAGCTACACCTCCAGTGTAGTGCTCAGGCATTTTTTCCACCTTACCCACCTCTTCTAGCTCACCTCTCCCCGTGCCCCCAAGACACGCCAATCCTTGGACATAGCAGACCCTCCGTGGCCCCCAATTCCACTGTTCCCTTGCCAGGGTACCCCCTTCTCCACCCCCCCTCACCTGAAGAAGTGCTCTGCTCATCTGAACCCAGAGATGTTTGCCTCCAGGACTCCCAGCTGGGCTTGATGCGTCTTCTCTCGGCTGGCACCCCGGGGACTCTCTGTGCTCTATTTAGCCTGTGATTCCTGGTGTCCTGTCTCGCCCGGCTCTCCACAGGCATCTCAAACTCCACCCGAGAGAAAGATCCACCCCTAGGGGTCCACCCCGCCTTGTCCACCGCGTCACTCTCAGCCTAGGGCCACACTGCAGCGCTTGGCACACTCAGAGCTCTGTGAATATTGGTTGAGTGAATAAACATTTGCAAGTGATTTATGTTCTTTAAATATATAAATTAGGTCTATAATAGGAGAACAGTCTCTTGAACACTGATGGGCTTTCTTGGGTGGGATAATGAGGTGTGGACTGCTAGCTGGAGCCCTATGAGGTCTAGACCAACAGGGTATGACCAGGGCAAGGTCACCGATGGCAGTTACAGCCTGTGGCAGATGCTGCTGGCACCCTTCCAGGGCCCACTGGCTGGACTCCCAACTGCCAGAGCTACACCCCTGCCTGAGTGCTGGGGAAGGGATTCTCTCATTCTTCCTGTAATCAGCTCTTAACTGGTGACTCTTGTCCCTCAGGTGGGGCAACTCTGGGATACATGTTCTCCGCCATTCCTCAGTGTTCGCTCGCAGGACTGAGCCCCAGCTGCCCACAGGGATAACTGATGTGACAGTGCACCCTTTCCTGGCTGCCATCCTCTCCTGGTCTCACACCTACTGGTATTTCCTGGGATGGCCTCCCAAATAAACCATTTGTACTTGAAATCTTGTTGCTGGGTCTGTTTCTGTTTCTGGAGGAACCTCAGCTAAGACATGGCTCCAAGCACTTACTGGCCAATGGCAGGCAGGCTCTTAAAAAATATTAATCTCCTTCCTTTCCCCTCGAGAATTGGATCTTTTGTCTTGTTTTCATCATCTACTTGAGCACGCATCATTTATCCGCACACAGTGGGACACTTTGCCTGTGTCATGCCCTGCGCTATCTCCAGGGACAAAGATGAAAACACACTCAGTCCTGGTCTTCAGGGTCAGATCAGAGACATAACAGGTTAGACTGGACGCTTCGTCCTGGACACAAATGGGGCATCCGACAGGAATTTCGTAAGAAGGGGAAACAGCTGACCCTGGCAGGGCGCTCCCCGTGGGCCAGGCACTGTTCTAAGTACCACCTCATGGGAATCCAATGGACCCTCTCGACAACCCTAAGAGGAAAACAGGATCTGGACGAGAGGAAGGCTGTTCTCCAAGGTCCTGCAGCTACAGGATGCCACCTGGGTTCCAAATGATTTGAATGTGGAATAACAAAGCTCAGGTCACAGCTGGCTGAGTCAGTGCTGCTGGACTGATGAGAAGGTTGCAAAACCTATTCTTCCTTTGAACTATGCCCCTTTGATGGGACAGAGGTGTTTTTTTCCTCTCTCTGTCTCTCTCAGTGATGTCCTGGGACCCTCATGTTGCATCCCTGTAGCCCCTCCAAAACCCAGGTGAAAGTTCTCGTCTCCAGAAATATAACCTTCCTAAGTAACTTACTTAAATTGGTGGTTTTCCAATTTGCCTTAATATATAACACATATAAAATGAAGCCCAGAATGAAGCTGGGAAGAAAATGAAAAGCCAGAGAGTCCTTTGTGCCTGGGGCCCCCTTTTCGTCTCCATGCTTCCTAAGAACCAGTGTGAAGAGGAGACTGTGGGTCGCTCACACTTTTACTTTGGCCGTAAGATATTAAAAGCACCGTTTGCCTGGAGATCCTCATCTACTTTTGATAGTAAGGTGAAAAAGCAATGTTTTCTCTTGGTTAAATGTAATGAACTGTTTCCTCAACAAAGCCCTCACCTGAGACAAGGGTTGGGGAGCCTGTTACGTTTGGGGAACAGCAGAAGCAAAGGAAGTGAGGCAGATTCAGAAGGCCTGGGTCTTGACACCTCCACTTAGCCGGCGAGCTTGAGAAAGGCACCTGATACTTCTGCATCTGAGTCATCTCAGGTGGAAAATGGTTCCACCTGTCACTCAGGGTTGCTGGCAGAGATGAATGATGTGATGGTGGCTAATCAGCCAACATCAAGGGACACCCAAAGAGCTCCCCATTCACATCAAGGCCACAATCTCCCCCACCCAAATACAATGAATGGTGCATGACCAGTTCAGCTCGCTGCTACCTGCTGCAGACACACCAATGATTTCAAACCTTGGGGCACAGCTGAGACTCCCATGGACAAGGACTCATCTCAGTCATCAGTCAACACATCCCCAGGCCGAGCATGGAGCATGGCACACTGAGTTTGATAAACATTTGGTGAACAAATTTCAGACTTCCCTCAGGCCTAAGGCCAAATGAATCCACTTACACATGTGCAACAGGGAACCCTTGTATAAGTCCTGATTTAATTAATCAAAATCAACACCCTGATTTCATGACCTCAGTTACAGACTGCCAAGTCATGCACTAGGGCCCAAAAGGCAGAAACTGAAGAAGGAAAAATAAGACACAACCGTTTAGGGACCAGGTCTTTATTTTTATCTCTGTCCAGTGCCTGGAACACAGTAGGCAGGCTGAATGAATGAGTGAATGAACAGATGGATGAGCAAATGACAGAGCAACAAGCCTGGAACCCACTGATGGGCAAAGTAGAGTAGCAAGTGGTCCCTTGGTTATCTGAGAGACTTGCAAACCCCAAGTTGCCCTGACAACTTTTAGCAATAATTAACAAGGCAAGACCCTGCAGGCAGAGGCTGGTTGAGCCAGAGATGAAAAGGAAGGGCCCTGAAGGGCTTGAGTATGCCCAAGAAGGTAAGACTAACTAGAAATAAGGAGCCCTTCAACAGCTAACATTTATTTATTAAGCACTTACATATGCCAAGCCTTGGGCTAATTGATTTACATCTCTTTCTCACGGAATCTTCACAGAAACCCTACAGAACAAGTGGTGGGTGGGTTTCCATTTTACAGATGAGCAAACTGAGGTTAGCCAGATGAAGTAACTTGCCCTGGGTCACAGAGCTGGCAAGTAGCAAAGGCAGTATCCTCGGGAGAGCAGCCTCTTGCTGGATTCCTGTTGCCGAAGAGAGGTGGACCCAGGAGGGTGACGGGAAGCAAGAGGCTAAGGAGGACCTGCAAGGCCCCAACCCAGGGCCCAGGAACTCGAGTGGGGGCAGGAGTAGGGGGACCTTCTCAGCAGCAAAGGCATGGCCGACCCTTCAGTTGAGCAAACTCCACCAAGGTGAGCGTGACTCTGCACCGGCATCATGCTGGACTCTGGCACAGTGAGGTGACGTCGCCGGGGCAGCGTCACACGGATGCCAGAACCAGCCCCAGATCCCAAGGCAGCAGAGAGAACTTCCAGCCTGGATCATGCCCCCAGCCGGCATGAATCCCTTTCATGATGGGGCCACGCACTAGGGCCCCGACCCCTACACACAGCTTCTCCCGAGTTTGCCTCCCAACAACCCTGGGAGAGCAGGCATCGCCCCCACTGGGCGACAGGGAGGCTGAGGCTCGGACAACCTATCTTGCCTGCCTAAGACGACCCAGGGGCACCTGAAATGCCCAGAACAGGTACATCCAGAGACGGAAAGTCGATTAGCAGTTTCCAAGGGAAGGGGTTGGAGGAAATTGGGAAGCATGGGGTTTCTTCTAGGGTGATGGAAATATTCTGGAATTAGGTAGCGGTGATGGCTGCACACACTGCAAATGATTAAAAACCACTGAATTATCTACTGTAAAATGGTTACAGTGGTGAACTTTATGTTATGTGAATTTTTCCTGAATAAAAAGTTGGAAAATCGTTAAGTGCATCCAGGAAGTACATGTTAAATCTGGATGTGTGATCTTACTGAGAAGTACGTTTCCCTTTCTCCATCTCCTTTTAAGGAAACGGTTGTTTATAAGTAGCGAGGGATCTAGGCATCAGCTGAATAATTAATTACATACTTAAAAGACGGGGCGGTGGCTTTAATGGAATAAGAAAAGTTCAAAGAGTGTGTGTGTACGTATAGAGGGTGGTGTGGTTTACCAGGCACACGAATTATTCAACACTTGTCCCTCCAGAGGTTGGGCCCCTGCCCTGTGACCAGGGGCCAGCACTGACAGTCGCGCTGCAGGAATGAAGGGCGGTGGAAGTGAGGCTGAGTGCATCCCTCAGCTATGTCACAAAAAGCGAACCAGCTTCCCTGGCCTCTAGCCTTGGCCCCAGCCACCATGTCGCGGGAAATCCAACCACACTGAGGACCCAACCAACAGCCGGCATCAACCACCAGACATGAGCGATGAAGCGTTCCAGAAGCCGATGGACTAAAATTGCACAAAAGACCCCAAGCAAGAACTCCTACTTAAGCCCAGGCAACCCCCTGAGAGGTGATAATACAATTGGATTGGTTTTTCACACATGAAGTTCTAGGGCGGTTTTGTTCCTCAGCTATGGAGAACCAGAGCAGCGGTCAGTACAAACTTTGCGGCATTCAGCAAAGGTTTTCCTGAAAAGGATATGTGAGCCAAGACCTGTAGGAACAGAGGTTCCAGGGGACACTGGCCGACAGAAGAACTAGTGTAATCAAAGGCCCAGAGACAAAGATGGAGCAAGGCCATTCAACAAAAAGAAAGGGAACCCCTGAGTGGCAGAGCTCAGCAGCACACACAGCCAGAAGTCAGATGGCCTTGAATTACCTTCCCTCCTTGCTTGCTGGGCAGCCTGCACCAAGTAACTCACCCTCTCTGAGCCCAGCTTCCTCATAGGAAGGTACAGCTTCCTCATACAAAGGGGTGTTTGAGGATGAAATGAAAGGAGGAAAGCAGAGCTTCTACCTCAGTTCTGAGAACTCAGTATTGGTTTCCTCCTAGTTTTCTGGGCATAGAAAAAGCAATCTAAAACTTCCATAGTCCCATTTCCTTCTCTGTTAAAATCTGGCCCTTAGCACAGAGAAGGGGAATCAGGTAACCAGTTCCTAGCTCCACCACTGCTGTGTGACCTACAGGGAGTCACTTCATACAATCTACACCAGTGCTTTCAACTCTTTAAAGACAGGTTCTATAGAAATGGGGCTCACGCCTCTGTTCTGCCACAGCTATTTTTGGCCTGATGAGCATCAGGGGCAGGTTTCCCCGAGGGGTGGGGGGTGCATGTACACATCTTCCGTGGCCTCAGCCGGGTGAGTCACAGGTGGGGACCGGCGGGGCCAGTCCTGACATGTGCAAAGCAAGCCCAGGCCCTGCACTCCAGTTCCTGCCGTGGGCTTTGCGGTCAGGCCGGTGAGCAGGTGAGCGCGGCTAGACATTGGCCGGGGTTCGCCCACACCCACACCTTCCAGAAACACCTTCACCCGAGGGACCCCGCTCGAAGGCTCAGAAGCCTGACAAGGGCTCCCAAGGAAAGGACATGGGTGGAACTGTCTGAAAACCTTCAGTAATTGTTGAAGACTTAGAGGAGCGCCTACACCTCCTTAAAGAGATCATTTCTTCCTTGCGTTTCTAAACTGACATTCCCTGATCCGGCCTAAACAATTTCCATTCCCAGCTAGTGACCCATTATTATCACTATCAGCAGCCATTCAATGCATACGATTGGGTTCCAGTGTCTGCTCCTTTCCCCTGGCCGACATAATTCCCTGTCTTCACAGCAACCCTTCCTCAGGTAGGTATCACCAAGCCCACTTTACAGATGAGGAAACTGAGGCTCTGAGAGGGAGGTGACATACCTGGGGAAGTCTGGCCCCACAGCCCCTCGACCTGACTGTCCTTCTCTAGAGCCCCGGGCCAGTAGCATCAGAGGAATGTATTAGGGATGCAAATTCTCAGATCCCACCTACAGAATTGGAAATTCTGGGGCTGGGCCCAGAAACCCCTCCAGGCGATTCTCATGCACACTTGAGTTTGAGAACCTCGGGTCTGGTGCCCTCCACCACCACCACTAGGGCTCACAGCTTGCAAAAGTTTACAAAAGTGCAGCTGCCCTGGCAGACGACACCTTAGCCTGAGGGCGGCAGTTGTGGGCAGAGGTTGAAAATCCAGGGACAGAAAGAGGAGCTGCTGTTCAAGAACCCTTGCCCCTCTAAAGCCCCTTTCTGTCCCCCTTCTGGCACTGTGCCTGGGGGCCAGCTATCCCCTGGGAGGTGCCACACCACAGAGGAATGCCTGGCTGAGTTGTCCCCAGGAGCAAAGAATTTCCAGATGGTGTTTGTGGGAGTTGATTGTCTTGAAAGTTTCATGGTAAAACAAAACAAACCCACCAAAAACAAACATCATTTAAAAAAAAATTTTTTTAATATGTCGCCTTTGTCAGAAAAAGGGTTGTCCAGCTATGGGGTGGCAGGCCATCTCGGTTTTCCCAGGATGGAGGGATTTTCCAGGTTGTGAGACCCTTGGGGCTAAAACCAGGAGAATATAGGGCATATGGGACAAGCTGGTGGCCCTGGGCGGCTGGGCAGTAGGAGGATTCTGTTTTGGTGAAGAGGGACGCCTCACCATTCCAGCAAATCTGCCACTTTCACAGGACACCATCAGCGGGAAGGAAACACCAGCAGGGGCCACCTCCCTCTGCCCTTGCCCTTGCCAGGTAGGTGAACATGTGTAAATGTTTCTTTCTCCCCCTATTTTTTCTTCTATCCTGGACACATGCATGACAGCCCACACCCTCGCAGATGCAGTTCCCTCGGGGGTGGGAGGAGTTGGGAGGATCCCATGCCTCATCCACGGGCCCCTAGTCCTGGGCCTTTGCTTTGGCCACTCCTCCCCAGCCTGTCCAGCCTCCCTTCACTGCTACCCAGCCAAGGTCCACCCGGGGATTCTTTCCCGCCTCCCCAGATCCTCTCTCCACACCCCGTACCTGCCCTTTGGAGTCATGTCCCCTTCTTAATATCGCTTTTTTATTCCCCAAGCCTAGCACAGGCCGCTCTTTCACAGAACTGTTTTCTCACAGTGATTAGCAGCAATGGACCCCGGGCCAGATTTCAAAAGCAACGTGAACCCTCAGTCCTCAAGTCAACCCAGAGGGCAAGCGGGGTCCTCAATCTATTTTACAGGAGACTTGAGGCTTCAGTCAACCGCCTCTCTTGACGCCATAAAGAGGAAGTGGCAGAGTCAGGCACCCCCTGGGCGGGGGGTAAGCTAGCCTCTCACCCCGACTCCTTGATCTTTACATTGCAAGGCCCCTGCTGCCTGGGGCAAGGCCCTGCGCATCTCTACAGCCCTCCAGTGAGCCTAAGGCACGGCTGGTGAGGTCAGTGCAAACGTGCACAATGCTTGAGGAGCCTGGGCCTTCGGGTGTGGCTCACTCCCTGGGGATTATAAAACAGGCATTCTGCATTTCAAAACTGGTAGAAGTCGTGGACGCTGCTAAAGCTCTGCCTGCCACTTTTGGCACCGCCTGTGTGCAGGGTCCTGACTAGGACCAAGGGAACAAATGGTTCACATTCCCTCCAGTGGCCTGACGTGGCTCCCGCCCCCAGGCCCGCCAGGGCTGAGGGCCACATCTGCCGCGCTCCCTGCCCAGCCTCCATGCCCTGAATTTCCTTTAGGGAACATCATTCCCTTTAGGGAACATCATTCCCTCACGCTCGGTCTATCCGCTTCACGTGGGACCTGAGGCTTCTCCACACTCCAATCCAGGGGTAGTCACGTGGCCCAGGCCGGACCAATCAGCACCTTCCATGTTGGAGACCACCACGATTGGTCCAAGGATGAACATGTGACCCAAGCTGGTTCAATGACAGCCAGGGGCAGGACTTTGGTTGGAGTACTGGGAAAGTGAAGCCTCTCCTTAGGAAACCTGGGTGGAACCACGGAGACTGGGGCCTCGGGGGCTGGGCCAGCCTTACAGAAACAGCACCCCAGTTGAAATCAGAAGACAGCAGAGAAATAGAGACAGAAAGAGACAGAGACACCAAACCATCACCACTTGAGACCACGGATTCAGCAGATTTGCTGCCAAAGTATCCTATTTCGCAAGCCAAAAAACAAACACACCCCCCCCCTCACTTTTTTTGTACTGCTTAAGCCACTTCAAGATGGATTTCTGTTACTCGTACCTGGACAGGCCCTGTCAAGGTATCACATGACACTCTCCTGCTCAGAAGCACCTCAGGTCCAAAGATCAACCTGAGGCCCCCACCACTCACCCTCCCTGGGCAGTCCCGGCCCTTCTCCCTGTCGCCACGCCCACAGCCAGGGTTTAGGCCGTCGTGGGTGGCCTGGATTACCTCAAGAGTCTCCTGCTTGACTCCAGCCTGGTAACTCATCTCCAGCCCACCCTGCCCCATGCACCCGAAAACTGATCTTTCTGAAGTACACGATTGGGGGGGAGGGGGGATGTTACTTAACACCTGCTTAACACCTTCCTTCTAGGCCCATCTCTGCCTGCTGCAGAGTTTCCTAAAGGATGGGTGCACATCCTGGAAGTTAAGGGAGAAGATTCTGGATGGGACATGGATACAACCCTCAAAACCTTCAAACTTAGGCCCTTTGAATTCACTCACAAACCTTCTGATTACTTCATGGAGAAAGTCTCAGTATGGTGCTACTATGGCTTGACTCCTCTCTGTCACTTAGTACTCTCACTTTTAAGCAAAAAGAGAGATGTCCTCAAGCTCAGAACCTTCCACAGCAAGCTTAAAATTTAAAACACTGGTTTATTTTCACTGCCTTTGTTTTTGTAGTAACATTCCACTTATGGCAAGTGATACTGGTTTTACATTGACAGCAGTTATATAGTTTTCTTTGAAAACCAATTTGTATAAACACGAGAGTGAGTTTTTAAAAGTGAGTCTAAGGGGGCGGGCCAGGGTGGCTCAGCAGGCAGAGTTCTCACCTGCCATGCCAGAGACCCATGTTCGATTCCCAGTGCCTGCCCATGCAAAAAAACAAAAAGTGAGTCTATTCAAAGAAAAATAAAGCCATCAACTGTACAGGTACTTGGAGAAGGAGAATGACGTTTGGCCACAGGATGAAATGTGATCTCCTCAGCCAAACACACAGGGCCCTATATAGTCTGCCCCTACCATTCCTCAAAGCCTGTCCCCGAGCTTCTCATTCTTTAAACCCATTTAAGGTCAATGTTACTATGTACTGTGGCTGGAGATTTGCCCACCTACTTGGGGATTTCCACTGCACTAGAAGAACAGTTTCTGTGCTCTCTCAGGCCACTCTTTATGGGATGCTGACAGTAGGGCCTTCCCTGTGAGGCTGAGAGATCCCAGAAAACCAGAGTGTTCCTTCTTCTCTGCATCTCCAGCATCTGGCACAGAGGCTGAGTAATGAGATGAACTGAAGGGACCCATCAGATACAAGCACACTTGGAGACAGCACAGGCCAGGAGTGCAAAGAAGGTCCAAAGGAAGGGAAGTGAGTAACCTCTGGGGTGGGAGCCTGAGGCCGGGCCCTACAGACCTGCCTGGGGATTTCCCCAGGACAGAGGAGGCCAAGGAGCATCCTGGGATATAAAGATTCTTTGGAGACAGGGGCCTGGAGCAGAAGACAGTTAGGCCTGGGTTCTCAACTTTAATGTACATTCGGATCACCTCAGGATTTGTAATGACAATTTGCACACTCCATCCCAACGAATCTGACTCGGTGGGTTTGAAGCAGGACACCTTAAAACAAATGGTTCAGGCCTGGCAGGTAGTTCAAGGGCAGCACTTGGAGAAGCACTGGACTGCAGGGTGTCAAGTAAGCCTGAAGGCAGGTAGGAGCCTAGCAGACAGAGTGCAGAGATTCACAGTAACTGCAAAGAGCCGTGCGGAACAGTGCGTCACTGACTGGATACCCAGAGAACAGAGACATCACCTCTCAGAGAACAAGCCATGTCAAGGTTATTTCAAATACACCCCAAATAATTCAACAGAGATGCGTTTAATGAGGTAGATCCAGACATGATCACGGGCATTCTACAGGCTGCAACTTGGGTGATCAATCTAAAATGTATAATCTCATTTTGGAATCCTTATCAAGTAGCAGTTGGAAGCAGGGAACTTAACTGGTTCATGGACAGGGTGAGACCATTTCTGTCTAAAGAAGCTCTTCTTTGTTTGGATGACCAGGCAATCAAATTGTACCAAGAGCATCCAAGGCAAACAAGGCAGAGGGAGGTTTTAGCAAAATTAGCTGCAAATGGCCAAAAAGCCTCTGTAACTTTGCTTACAGTCTCGACTCCAGTTCTGCACTAACTGCCTCCTTAAAGATGAATTAGAATTGAAAAATAAAGGTGTGTGCCTGGGGAGGGGTATTTAAAGCCAGTGCCCAGTGGCTGCCCTCTTTTAAATGTCCGCCCTTCAGAACAATCCAGGCAGAGCCACTCATCAAATGGAGATTGACTTTTATCTGATTATCCGATGGAGAAACATCCTTTTCCATCTCAGAGGAACATTCTGCGGGAAAGGCGTTTTGCAGACTGCAGGGGAAAGTTAGGCCTTGGCGTCCCTCCTGCTCAGCCAGTGGAAAATTACAAAGGAAGCAGGGCTGCCCTCTGCCTCGCTCTCGTCGCTTCCTCCCCGGCCCAGGAAAACACAAAGCGAAACCCCCAAATGGAGTGAGTCTTTACTTACGTGGGGAGGAGAGGAGTCTGGGAGGCGGCGGGGGCGGGGGTGGTGGGGGCAGCAGGGGAGGGGGCCGGCACTGGCAGATGTGTTGGCAGCTGTCGGTCACCTTGGAGCAGGACTTCTGGGGCTCACCCTGCGTCACCTGTGAAAATGGGCACACACGCCCAAGGAACACAGAAGATGGTGAGGCAACCGGGAGCCAAAAAGGGCCCACCCTACCCCCCTGCCAGGTTGCAACTTTGAGTTTTTCCCTGAAGACCAAGGTAAGAAGAACGGATAGGGAATTGGGGGTGGCTCAAAGGGGAAGACGTTGCAGGAGGCTGAGTTGGTAGGTTCAGAGATCAAGGTTTTATTTCCAGCTCTGCCAGGGACCAATCACCTAGATATTATGAGAGCTAGGCAAGCATTTAAACTAACTCATTTCATCTCCCCCTCAAACAAAGGAGGGAACTGAGGACCTAGCAGAAGAAGGGCCTGAAGGAGTGGTCTTGCTGAAACATATGGACCAAACCACCTACCCCACTCCCCAATGACCCCTGAATGTCAACGGGTCCCGCAGCCCATAAGGCCCTGCTCAGAGTGTCCCAGACACTGTCTCCAGCCCCACCTCGTCCCATGCTCCCCCACCCTCCTTTCCGCTCTCACTGCCCTTCTTTCAGTTCCTGGACCTAGGCCATGTTCCCTCCCACTAGAGGCCTTGCATATGCTGTTCCTGTGTCTGGAACGTCCTCCTGCCCCTTCCCATTGTTCAGCCATTATTTGGCTCAGTGATCACCCCCTACCAGATACCTCTAACTTCCTGACCATGTCGTTTCTCCTTTCCACGGACTTTCCCTACACCAGGCTCCATCTCTGGGGCAGAAATCTGTATCTGGGTGATTGCCTGGTGCCCATCTGTCCTCATCACTGAACTGTAAGCTCAGGAATGGGGGGGCCCAAGCCTTTTTTGTTTTTCCCTTCATTCTGATAACCTAGTACTTAAGCAAATACCTAGCATTCAAAAATTATTTGAATGAATGAACGAATGAGTGAATGAAGGAATTTTCAAAACTGGACCAGAATCTACACCTTAGTATCCCAGTCTAGTATTTATTTCTGCAGCACTGAGTTTCTTCGCCGGCACATTGGGAAGGGGAGCAGAAGTAGATTGTGCCAGACCAGCGATTCTCAACCCTGCTGTATATTCAGTCTTCCGGGAGGCTTTAAAAAAGTACCGGTGCCTGAGCCCCACCCATGACCAATTAAATCAGTTTCTGCAGGTGGACCCTGGCACTAGGCATCTTGTTAAATCTCCCCAGGTTAAGTTTCTGATGTATAGGTAACATGAGAATCACTTGTCAGATTGACTGCCAGGGTCCCTCCCATAAATCCTTGAATCCAGTGTTTTTGGCTTATCCCAGGGAACAAGTTGGTTTAAAGGCACAAAGAGAAGAGCTGGTGGCCAACATCCCTGCCCACAGTTAATTTCCCAGGATATTATCTCTGGGTGAAGAGAAACCCAGAAACCCCAATTACCCTGCAACTAGCCACATGCCCCAGGCCTGGCAGAGAGCGCCTGGAGGGCTGGGATGCTCCCTTCACACTTGATGTGAACAGGCCTGTGTAATGGCCACGGAGAGGGCAGCAGGAGGTAGATTGATTTACAGCCCTAAGTTAATAACTCCCAGGCCAGCAGGCTCCTGCTAGCCACCTTTTTCTGTTCTTAAAGGCCCAGTGACTGCATTTCAAACGCTGGAAGGCAGTCTTATCTCCTACAGGGAAGAGCATCTCTCCCAACGACTTTACAGAGATGATGCGCTCCTGACATGCCAGTGGCAAATCCATTGGCTTCTCCACTGGGCAGCTGTTTGATCTCTCATAGTTGTGCCTGTCCACTTCTGGGTTCTGACCTTCTCAGACCCTGGGGGTTGTTCGAAAGTTCCATTTTCCCAATGGCTGGCCTCTGAGATCACTTCTTCACTGAATTCAGAAAATGTGCAAACCTCAGGCAGTGCCAATGCCAAAGCAATTACTTTCCCACTTTCCAAGGTGCAGTCTGTGCGAGGGAGTTCAAGAGGAGCATGACTGCCTAACCTGGCCTGACACAATGACCTATTTTTGTGAGAGGATATAAGGGCATAGATGTGTAAGAGTATTTAATGTGATGAAATTACACATGGGGTAATTGGGGCCAAGTTTCAAGGCTGAAGAAGGAAGTGAAGGAGTGCATAGCATTTTAAAAATCTACAGTCTCCCATGTAAAAGCCCCACTGAAATGAGAGCCATGACAACTGGTTTACCAACCGGTATCACAGAAGTTGCAGGTCTGGTCTAGGTGTCCTTCTCCCTGGGAGAAGGAGAGGCCCTCACAGGAGTTTCCTGGTAGTTTGATCCAGGGCAAGCTCTTGGCTGCTGAGCCCACTCGGCTGCACAGTTGATTATTTGGACCCTTTATCCACCTGCAGGCTTCTATTCCTTCTTACAACCCAACACTTGCCTTCTTGGGAAAATCATCCTGAACCCCATATCCCCTCTGTCCTGAGCTGCTGCTTCAGTTGGTAAACAATTCCCTTTTTAGCTCTTTCCCCAATGTATTGTGATGTCTCCCACAATAAATCAAGAGCATCTTGGAGGGTAGGTGAGGACATGTGTGCCTTATTAACCTGAGCAGGTAGAACTCCTGAGCCCCTAGTAGGTGTCAGGCACGAAACATATGCTCTCATCTCATCATGAGAATAAGTCAAGGTGGCAGAGGGCCTGGTGTTCCATTGGAGCTTGATGAAAAGGTGTTTTGGGGGCTAGATCTGCACATGAGTGGAGAATGTGGGATCCATGCTGTTCCTCAACTCTGGTTCTGCTGATTGCTGGTATTGTATTGACACCAGTGAAGAGGCAACCTCAGTTATTGAGAGCTCATCTCAGCTCCCTACTTGGTTGGTTTATATCTTGGGGAGTCCCACAAGAAGAAACTTGCCCCCTGAAGTCACCTGCTCCTAAGCTGGGTTGACCAAGAAGGAGCAGAGGCCCAGCAAGGTCAATGACTTGCCTAAAGCCCCCAGAACAAGAACTGGTCTCATTGTTACTTCCAGAGACGACTTCTTGTTCCAATTTTGCCATCGTCTTGCCTTTCCACTCCTGCTCTGCAGCGTTCTCATGGGGCCAGGTTCCAGTAAATTCTGTAGTCACAGAGAGTGAACCGAGACACAGGTAGGTCAGCAGGACTGGTACCTGTCACTGAGTCTTGGGGACATGGTGCCCTTGTGCCAGTTCCCAGCATCAGCACCGCCTTCTTCAACCACTGTCCCACTCCTGGCCAAACGGTGCAGCTTTATGGTCTCCAGCTCACCTGATCTTGTGAACGCTGCCTCTTAAATGGTCCTTAAATCCATGCACTTCTCCCCATCTCCACTGCCATCACTGTTATGTGGACCACCACCACATCTCCCTGGGCAGCACTTGCTACTCACCTAGGGTTTCCAGATAAAATACAAAACACCCATTCGATCTGAATTTCAGATAAGCAACAATTTTAGCAGTCCCAAATAATGTACGGGATATACTCATATTTTAAAAATTAGTCATTTATCTGAAATTCAAATTTAATTGGATGTCCTGTGTTTGTATTTGCTCAATCTGGCAACCCTACCTTGACCAACTTCTTTGCCCCTTGCTTTGCCCTATCTCCTCCCACTACATCCACCTTTTGTCCTAGTGCCAGAGTGCGCTTTCTAAGATGCCAATCTGAGATAACGCTGTCTCTGGCATAAAACCCACAGCGGTCCCTGTAGCCCTCAGGATCAAGTACAAACTGCAGGATGCTATATTAGTGGCTTACAACGATGGCCTTACCCGGTGCTTCCCTGCCGTGGGTTACCCAAAATGCCCCACTCTCTCCTCCAGCCCGGGGCTACTGACTCTGCCTGAACACTTCACCCTCACTTCCCATCCTGACTCCTCACCCTCCCTATCTCGGCTTAATCACTGCATCTGCAACAGTCTCTCCTCAGCCAGGTCTCATCTCCTCGATCTTTGCACCCATTGAGCTCTCTAGCCCATAATTGTTTAATTATCTCTCCACTGCCAGACTAGCAACCCCATGAGGCCCAAAGGGATCACTAAGTCCCTTGCATTTAACACAGAGACTAGCGTACAGGAGGTGCCTAATAAATTCTGCTAAATAAATGAGCAAAGCTATAGTGGAGGGCTCAGCCTCCCCTGGGTCTGTGGTAGCCACAGCCCAGCACCCAGAGACCCATAATCCCAGATCAGTGCCCTTCTCCCAGATGAGTGCTTTCAGAGGGCGCCACAAAGATGATGGCTTCCGACATCTTTTATGGAGACAGGCCAGCACCACAGGAGCTTGATGAGACACACTCCTGTCACACCTAATAAATTTGCCGGCCTGTCATCCTCTTTGCTTGTAAAAGAAGGAGTTATCTGGAAGTGAACTTAGAAGAACCCTAAATCACAAAAGCTTAAAAGCTCAATTCCCAATACATTAAAGGAAAAAGGGGAAGGGGGGTTAAGAAATATCCCCTTACCAACCCTTCTTGCAATTTAAATGTCCCCTGACTTTAATTATTAATTTCTCATCATCCTGGGACTTTGGGTTGAAACCTGGTGTTCTGAAGGACCACAGGTCTCTTGCCTCACCAATTACCCCGTTAATTATAGGAATTCATTGGAGTAGCCCCACCCTCCCAATGTTTACCACTTCTGGGGATTCTCCTGGCAAAATACTCATTAAAGCACAGACAGCTCTCAGTTCTTTTTCTGTATTAGAGAAATTCCTATGACATGACACATTTCTCCTTCCCTCCACTTAAAGAGAAACATATGGCTTCGTGCACTGCCATTTTTCTTCTTCTCCCTTACATTCCCCTGGTTTCAGTTCTTTTGCTTCAAGACCAGATCTATTCATTCCAAAGCTCTTTTTCGCTATCATTTGTAGATTAATTTTTCTGGAGCCCGAAGCCAAGATTTTACCCAGTCTACTGATCGGAAGAATTCCTTTTCTAATTGATTTTCATGAAAATTGATTTGTATTGAATAAGAGCATCTAAAATCTTTTCTCATGCACATACACAAACACAAAATTGCTTGTGTAAGGGAACTAAAAAAAAAAAAAAGCTGAGCTGATTTCACATAATTATCTCTTTGCCGAGGGTGGGTATTGGGTGTTACTTCAATCTTGCTAGTTCATGCTGTAGAATTTGTCTGACAACATCATGTTATTCTCCATACTAGCTGAAAAACTCTCATGGAAGAGAGAAAACTGCAAAGAAAGGAATATTGAAAAAAATGAACAAACAAGTGAACTCAGCATGTGAGGTTCAGCTCAAAGTTGAACAAGGGAAGCCAGTCCCAACCCACGGAAGTGTTTAGAAGTGATAAAATTCTGATTTCTGAGGTGGCACAGCTGAGTTTAATAACTGCTGTTTCACACATTAAACAAAGCTGTCAATTCCTAAAGGAAAACAATTGTGAGTGAGACAGAGGCAAGCCAGAGAAGACAGGAGAAGACGGGGACTGGAGCCTGGAGCTGGGGGCAGGCGTGTGCATTGGCCACCTGGCCCTTAGACTGACATGCTTGTTCCAGTGTCAGAGTCCCTGGCTCTCTCCAAGTGTCACCAGACTCCACCCCCACCCCACCCCCACCCCCCGAGGAGGCCAGATGGAGTTGGTCCCCAGCTAGCCCTATCACTTGCGATGGCTCACAGGCCACACTAGACTGGCAAGCCGTCTTGCCCCATTCCCCCTTCTTTGGACTGCCACCCCCTACTCAACCATCTGAACAGTCAGTCCCCAACCCCCAAGATGCCACCAGAAGAACATGAAGAGTGCATCGTTCAATGCCTGAAATAGTGGAAATGTTCTCCAGAGCCTGCTGAACCACTAACAATTCAAAGATGCCTAAACATACTGTGTAGTAATCAGAGTACCTGGCAAGCTGTTACTGTTACTAACACTAACAATGGGCAGACAGCTACCATTTAGTATTTATTATGATCCACTAAATCTCACTACACTGAGATCTCATCAGACGGAACAGCATAGCGAAAAAGAAGAAACCGAGGCTCAGAGAGGTTAAGAAGGTTGCCCAACGTTCCTCAGCTGGCCAGGGCTCAAATATCAGGGCTGACACCCAAGTCCACCCATGTTATCACTGACAATGAACATTCTGGGAGGTACGTGGGACCATTCTGTCTAACTCGTCTTTCTGACCCTCGGAGCTGGTGCTGCCTGGCTTTGGCCCTGTGGTTAGGAGATCAAGAGCCAGGGATTCCATCCTCAGGCAATCCTTATAGATGGCAAGCTCCTTCTCACACTCCCAAGCGGCCTCATAATTGGTCCATACCCCCATGCCACTGCTCACAACAGACAGCCCTCTCCAATGCTGAAGACCAATTTAAGGCTAACTTCCAGTTCACCAGTGGTTAAAGAATGTACATTTCTGGGACTTCTGTTTTAAGTTCGTGTAAGCTCTGAGGTTTCTTTCCCCACATTTCTGCAATAGGGTGTCATCAGGGAAGGCTAAGCCCCTTTCAGTTCTGAGAGCCAGTCCTGCCAGCCTTAGCCGCCCCAGAAGCCTCTCCCTCTCCCTCTTTCTCATCTTTCCAGGGTCAGGAATGTGGGTTCCTTAGCATCCTTTCTTTTCCTAAAGTTTCCAGAGGACCAATCAGAGGGGTCACTGCAGGAAGCCAGTGACAGTGGGAGCGAAGTGACACCTAACTCCCACCGCCCGGACCCCCACCCTCTGGGGAGGTCTCCCAGCCCGGCGCCTCAGCTCACCTGCACGAAACCCCAGAGCGGGTGGAGGGCGCAGTGCAGCAACAGCGAGGGCCAGCAGCAGCCACGGCGCAGCACCAGGTCCGGGAGCAGCATCTCGACCCCGGGTGCCAGCTCGCGGGGTCAGCTGTCAAGGGAGTAAGGCTTGGGTCAGGCAAGCGGCCGCGTGGGCACCTTGGATGTCCCGCACCCTCAGGCGTACCAGCCCATACCGGGCGAGTAGCCCCCTGCACACCGGGGCACTCTCTTAAACCAAGCCGGCACCTTCACCTAAGCCTACACAGCCGCTGACCCTGCATGCACACCCCCCAGAAGCCTGCGTGCACACCTTGGCTCCGTGCACACCCCCAGAAACAGCCAAGCACACGAGCGCCGTGCACACCCCCAGAAACAGCCTTGCACAGCTCACTCCTACTGTGAGCACCCTTCAAGCTCAGCGGGCACCACTCGCCCGGCGTGTACACCCACAGAACAAGTCGTGCGTACCCACCGACTGCTGCCTGCACACTCGCTGACCCTGCGTGCACACCACCACGAAATCACATGCTGCGTGCACCCCCTCTGCCCGGCCGGTCCTCACTGCGCACACTGCAACATATGTACCTCCGCCCCTTTTGCCCTCGCGCACCCGAGCCCCGGCCTCCCGCCCGGGGGCGTCGGCTTCCCCCCGCCCTCCACGCCTCCACCTCCTCCTGCACCCCACCAGTGCCTTACGCCACCTTGCCTGGCGGCGGCCCCAGCCAAACCCTCGGCGCAGAGAAAGGAGGTCCGTGCTCCCCCCGCCGTAGCTCTGTTTGCGAGCCGCCGGACAGCCCCATTTAAAGCAAGCCGCTTCCCCAGTCCCCCGCCCTCTAGGCGGGGCCTCGGTCCTCACCCTGGCGGCTGCGCGGGTGCCTGGGGGCTTCACATGCCGGGGAAGAGCGCCCGGCACTGGAGCAAAAGTTTGCGCGCGGCTTGGGCCTCCGGGGCGGCGGAGCTCGGGAGCGGCGCGCTCGCACGGAGCGCAGGGCGCGGTGGCTCCGGGCTGAGCCTGGCCGCGCGCGGGGCGGGAGGCGGCACCCGGAGCCAGGGGCCGGGGCCAGCTGCCGACGCGGAGGCAGAGGGCGGGGAAAGTCGCTTCCCAGCCGCCTGGAGCCGGCAGCGCGGAGCCCTCCCTGAGTCCGCGGCGGCTCCCCGCGCCTGCCGGGGTCCCCACCCTTCCCGATGGCGCCCGGCGGGTGGCCGGGGCGCGGGGGTGCCCAAGATCTCCGCGCTTGTCGCGCTGGCTCGCAGGAGGCGGCGGCGAGAGGCTCCGGCCCGGAGCGCTTGCTGGGGCAGCAGGGCCGCGGGCGGAGGCGAAATAAATAATGCACGAAAAAGGAAAACAGACGTGAGTCGAGCCAGGGCCTCGCCCGCCTCCCGCCCGGGGCTGCGCTCCCACCCGCGCTCCCTGCCACCGCCGCCAGCGCCGCTGCAGTGATTCCTGGTCTCCATCTAGCGAGGCTATTGTGTATTAGGCGCTTAATAATTTATTTATTCACCCAGGAGAATGTGGACTTCCAGCCCCACGGACTCTTGCTCCTTGTTCGTCCTTCCCCCAAGTTTCTCCAGGGGCGGTGGGAAGGGGGCAAGGAGTGATTTGAAGAGTCGCCCTTTTGCGCTCTCTCCCCGCGGATTCTCCCCCTCTGCTCACCCCGGCCCCAGCAAGCTCTCCTGGGCGCCTGGCTGGAGGGTGCCGGCCGCCGCTCCCGGGGCCACGTGCTTTGTCTTCTTTCTAGCCCGAGACCTCTCCTGGACTCAGCAGCATCGTGGAAGGCGTTACAGCCATCCTTGGAAAGGGCCTCTCTACTACTGTTTTCCTCAATCATCTGCAAGCTCCTCTGCTTGGGGCGAGATTATCAACAAGTCGCCGGGTTACGTTTTCCTCACACGAGCTGCCCCTGGCCTCTCCCGCAGCTTCAGAGCACAGAGCTAAGGCTCTGCTCTGCCAGCGGAGGCATTTTGCACGTTCCTTGACGGACAGGCCCCTGAGGCCTGGACATATCTATTTTTAGATTGGGTGAGAAAATCAGGGCTCAAAGCACCATAGCTCATACAGTGAAAAAACATTTATTGAGGACCTTTCCCCTCTCTATGAGCACAGTTGTCACCCCTTGTCAGAGGCACACTATGTAAAAACTGCTCTGCAAACCAACCTAAAGAAAAATCACTTAGAGACCGCCTCACTTTCAGGCCAGAGCTAAGCCCCAAGGCTCTTCCTCATATAAGCTCCACAGATCCTCAGTTGATATGTGTGTGAACGAGGCTCTGTCCCTTCCTTCCAAGAATAGGGGTTCTGGTCAAGGAGACAGATAATAAAGTCAACCATTGCCATGACATTGTCCAATTGACATTGCACTGTCAGCTGTGGTGTGACAAAGATGGCTTGTGCTGTAATGGGAGACCGAATGAGTGGGGACAGGAGGAAGGGGAGAGACAAGGCTTCCATGAGATGGCGTACTGGGGATGGGAGAGCATTTCAAATGTGGAGCCACTGGGCAAAGATGTGGGAACCTCTGTTGGTTCCATACATCATGTGTGCAAGCACCTGCGAAGGGCCCGCCAGGGCATTTGGAGCTGGGCATAAGACAGTGGGCACCTTGGATATCATCCCTCTCCTTAAAGAATGTGTGGTCAGGGGATTGAGGGATGGAAAGAAAATGACTGGGGCAGGAAGCTCCATAGGGACTCTCACTAAACAGTTTGAAGCGGGAAATGAGGCACAGAATTGAGCCGCTTTTGGACCGCTAAGGTCAAAATAACATTGGGTATTTTATAACTTTTCTAGCCTAAGAGCAGCACAACAACCCATGAAGTTCATACACAGAGCTGTTTGCTGCTTTAAAGAGTTCTTTACAGCATATTTTAACTGAAGTCTCAGAATTCTGTGCGATCAATATAATGGCCCTGTTTCACAATTTCAGAGACATTGTGATTACTGAGCATCACACAGTGGGTCACCTGGGATTGAGAGTTACTAGCCCTGAGAATCAAATGGCCTCACACCCTCCTAGGCCCTCCTAACACCACAGATTATTGCATCCTACCTTAGGGCAAGGGCCAGGTTCTGTCACCAAACCCATCCCATCCCCTCCCACCAATACCATAGCAGGACCTACGGAGGTGCTGTCTCCTCTCTCTCCTTCTGGACTCATATAGCAGACCATACCATGACACCTGGGACCTGCCTGGAGGGACCAAGTAACTTTATGCAGAAAAACAGGGGAGTTAAAACTTATATTGGGTTTTTGACCAGTGAAAGACAAGAGATGGGAAAGACCTAGCTTATGGAACTTAGTGAGTCCATTTGGCCCATCAGGAGATGCCCAGTAGCTGAGCTGCTGGCAATGTCTTCTTCTGATGGGGCTAGCTCAATATAGCACAACCCTGTATTTGCTTTCCCTCCTTCCTTGCTTCACTTGCTTTTTCCTTTCATTTTTGTTGTCCTAGGATTGTCTCCCTCAATAAAATATCAGTAAGCTAGCATTGCTTCAGGCTCTGGGTTCCTGGGGAACCAGGGCTCAGACAATTGGTACCACCAATGGCTCTAGAAAGCATCTTCAGGATGGGACGTTGGGGCTAGATAATTAAATTTCCTATCTAGCTGAAAGTAATTCGGGCCTCATTGCTGTGGTAAGCAGGGTCATACCTGACAAACAGTGACATTACAATTACTACAGCTTTCACCTGTGGTTCATGGAACGAGATGCAGGTGGAAAACTAGACTTTGGGAGAGATCAAGTGGCTGCTGCACTTCATTAGTGTAGAGAATGATAACCATAAGGATTGTGGGGTTAGTGGCTTCTTATGACAGTACTGGATGTCTTACAAAAATACGTGATAGGCTCAGGGCAGCCAACTGCCAACTTTAGGGATGCTTTGTGAAATCTTTATGCACACTCATATTTGACAACCACAAGACAGACTATCCTGAAAATCAGGCCCAAGATCTGATTGTCAGGGTGGCAGAGCTGAAAGGAGACCAAACAAACAGCCATGTAGGTGTCCTATGCCCAAATCACAGCTCTGACCACCAGTGGCATATTTTCTTCCCTCTCTTATCAGGTCCAACTATTACAAGAGGATGTGAACAACTCTGAATGATACATGGGGTGAACGATACATGGTATTGAGCCCTTTATGGACCTCCCTGCATTGGCTTAGCCTCAACTGCCTCCTCAGCCCATGGATGCTACTCCCTGGAGGAGGCAGTCACTGCCACCATTGCCGCATCTCCTACCATCACTGGCTGTTCCAGCCCCGTAGTTTGAGAGCTCAGCTTCAACATGGCCTCCGTTATGCCCTCCTTGGCAGAGGTCAGAGCATCTGCGGGGCCAAGTCCAACCAGACCAGACTCATGGAGGTTGTGATTCCTACCACTAACCCATACTCAGATTAAACACCATTCCATGAGGAGTGGAGTCTGGTTTCCCTACTAGATACCAGTGGGGGCTGAGGAACACAACCTGGAAGTGTGGGGGAGCTGACTCCCTGTGGGGTCCACTTTGATCACTGAGTGACAACAGGCTGGAAAAACTCTGTAGATAATTCTCCCTGTCTCCATCCATGGTTCCATCTGGCCTATTTAAATATATCCTGTGTGACTGAGCAACTGGCTGTGTTTCCTTGCAAAACTATGGCCAGCTCAGTAATGTCACCACATTTATTTGCTTTCCTTCCTTTTCTGCTTCTCTTCCTATTTTCCCTCACACTTTCTGTTCTGGGATTGCAGCTCTTAAAATGTGTCATTATATGAGCATTGCTTCAGGTCCTCTTTTCCAGGGAACCCAGGCTAAGACAAATTTGTATGGGTTTTACGGGCTTTGTATGTGTGGCCATGTGCATAAAATGAAGTGGCAACCCCTGGCAAGAAGTCTAGTCTATGATCTGAAGCATGTGTATAACTGCAGACAATTGAAAGGTGTGGTACTTAGGGATCCAGAAGATTTTCCTCCAGCCTCTGTCTTTCTGTAAATATAGGCAAGTTCCAGGTAGGAAAAGCTTCCTGCTGGGCAGGAGCATCAGCTCTTAAATCAGATTACTTGACTCTCATTAACTCTGGGGTCTTTGGTAAGTTTCCTAAACCTGTAAGCCCAATTCCTTTCCCCAGTTTATCAGGGATGATAATAGTACTTAGATCATAGAATTCTTGGAAGGATCAACTGAGATAATTCGCATAAGTAACTAGCCTGGCACATACTATTTAAAAAAAAAAAAAGACCATCTCTAATTATTTTAAGGAGAGCAGGGCAAAAAGACCTGCCTTTTTGTTAGAGTGCTAATTGGCATCAAGGATCTTTTTTTAATAAAACACAAAGAAAACAATGGAAATGCTTTTGATGAGTGAAGGAGCCCTCATTATTGAACCATGAAATTATCCAGGCTAATTAGGTTGTGAAATGCCGCAAATAAATATTCAGTTATTTAAGAAGACATTGGTGTTGTCCAAATTGTTCACTGCCTCTGCTTGAATTAAATGTCACATGTGATAGATCAGCTGTGAGTCTGTCCAGAAAAGACGTCTGTCCAGGATTGTTTAGGTGTGGGGGAAGGTCACACCAAGTGTCTTCTGGGCTTTGCCCAAGACATCACTTGTCTTCCAAGGTTTGTCCTCTACCCCCAAGGTAATCAAATATCTGGGCAGCAGGATTTGCCTCCCCAAACTCTGAGTTAGCTCTTTCACCAAGAACACTTTGGTCCAAATCCCTTTGAAGCTGTATGTTTGGACATGGTGGGAATCAAGAAGAAGCCTGTATTTTTAACTTTGTTTGAAACCATCCCTGTCTTCCCCATCTCTTGCCTTTCTTTCTTAAACCCTGAGAAAAGACCAAAATTTTGGAGAAAGTTATCAGAACTGGGCATGGTCAATAGCCGCAACAACCTAGCTCACTGCCATTTTCCTGTTTCACAGGACAGTTCAAACAGATACCATCCAACATGACATTCTGGTGAAACTGCTTGGCAGGCCACTCCTTTGGTTGGGTTGGTCAAGTCAAACACCAGCCCAACTCGGTAAGCCAGCTTTATCTCTTCGATGCAGCTGAACACCGGTATGTGCTGGGCCAAGCAGGAGACATCCAGATGCAGGAGATGGGTCATATTCCTTAAGATCTCACATTCTGATTGAGGGAGGGGAAACATGTATAACCCCTAAACTGAGAATAGGGACATTTCTCTTCCCTGCTTTAAACTCTCCAAAGACTCCTTTACACAGCACACAAGCACTCCCCACTCAAGCACAGCCCCCCTCTTCCCTGCTGTCTCTTCACTCCCCTCTGTACTCAGTGCTTCTGGAGTTCCCCAGCAGGTACTTTGCTGTTTCACATCTCTTTGCCCTTGCTCATGCTGTTTCTTTGGCCTGGAATTCCTTCTTCTCTTGTCAATTTGGTTTATTCCTACCCACTTCTTCCCTGATGTCCCTTCTTCCCACCTTCTAGGCTTCTCTGGGTGAGACTTCCCTCATACTGGACTGTCATTTTGTGCAGTTAGGGAGGCAGCAGGTCATGGAGTTGGTGGAAAGAGCTCTGTGCTGGTTTGAAACTCTTCTGTACCACAGATTAAAGACCATGTTCTTTTAGTCCTTACTTGTGGGAGCGGACCTATTGTGGGTGGGACCTTTTGATTAGGTTGTTTCCATGGAGATGTGACCCACCCAATTCAAAGTGGGTCTTAGTCCTTTTACTTGAGTCCTCTATGAAGAGAATAAAAGATAAGAAACAGAGAGAGACAGATAGAGCGAGCTGAGGAAGGAAACCAAATGAAGGATGCAGAGAGAGAAATGCCACAGAGATGCTAAGAGAAGACCTGCTGAGCACACAGAGTTCAGAGAGATGTTCCCAGAGAAGCAAGCAAGGCCACTGGAATCAGAAGCTGAGAGCAATGGAACCCAGGGGCAAAGGGCCAGCAAATGCCAGCCATATACCTTCCCATGTGACAGAGGAATCCTGTTTGTCATTGGCCTTTCTTCAGTGAAAGTAACTTCCTCTTGAGCCCTTAATCTAGACATTTTTATGGCCTTGGAACTGTGAATTTGTAACCTAGTAAATCCCCATTGAAATGTCAACCTGTTGCATTCCTGCAGTTGTAGCAAACAGAAGCAAGCTCTAACTTTGGTGTCTCTTGAATCTCATTTGAATTTAGGAAGTCTGCTTAAAATCTCTACACCTCAGTTTCCCTGATTGTCACTTTGCTGAACAGATATGGGGGACACTAGAAATAATGCACGTAAAACTTTCAGCCCAGTGCCTTCATGGAACAAGTCTACATGGAAATCAGGTCCATTTTATCTAATTATGGGTCTGTCTCCTCTACTAACTGTGAGAGCCTTGGGGGCAGAGACTCTGTTTTATTCATCTTTGAATTTAGGCATCTGGCAGTGCCCAACACATAACAGGAGTTCTGTAAAGATTTGAGTATGCTTGATAAGGCATTATTAAATGGATAAGCCAAGTGCTCCAGGACCTATGGGGAAGTTCCTTCTCCTCTCTTAAATCTCACCTATGATCTCCTATGACTCTTCCTCTGGCTCCCTTGCTACTTCTCACATCTTCAGACCTGCCCCTGGCTGTTCCTTCTGCTGGAAAGAATCTTAACCCAGATATTAGCAGGACTCTGTTACCTCTCTCATGTTTTGACTCACATGTCAGTTTTCCAACATGACCTACTCTTACCATTCTAGTTAAAATTTCAACCCACCCCACTGGCTCTCCCTTCTCCTTACTTTGCTTTCTATTTGTTTATTATATCCCTTGTTTATCAGGTGTTTCCCTTTGCTAGAAGGTAAGTTCCATGAAGGCAGGGGCTTGGGCTCTATTGTCCATTGCCTGGACCCAGCCCTTTTAACATTCTGTGCTGCATTCCTTCTGCCCTGCTCAGGGTTTCAGCTGCAGCCAAGGTGAATGGTTCCTTGGGGGAGCAGAGGCACTGCCCATCCCTTTCAAGCTACTGTCTGCTGCAGCCTCTCTCAGCTTTTCTGCCTGGGAGCCCAGGAAACCCACTTAGGAAGTACAGCCCATAAGTGCAGAGGTGGGGTGGGGGGTTATTGATGCCTCCAGGGCCACCCAAACATAAAAGAACACATGCTTCTGTCCCCCTTTCTTTGCAGGGACTGTTCTTTTTTTTGCATGGGCAGGGACTGGGAATCGAACCCAGGTCTCCGGCATGGCAAGTGAGAACTCTGCCACTGAGCCACTGTCATACACCCTGCTAGTGTTGTTCTGAGACTCATCCTACATAACTCTTCCCAGCTCGCCTGTGGATTGAGGCCCAATTACCCACAGTAGAAACTGGCTCCATTTTGCAACCCAAACTGCTCTTCCTGCTCTGCCTTTCTCTCCTAGCACCTCTTCCCCCCTGCCAATATTGCCTCTAAGATAACTTCCAAATAAATCATCCACACCCGAGTCCTTATTTCATGCTCTGCTCTTGGGAGGACCCAAACTTAAAAACCACTACATTCCACCGTGCTTGACCTATGGTGACCCAGTACATATTTTTTTGATGAATGAATGAAAAGAGCGACAAAGTTTTCCATTTTGTGCCTGCCTTTATGATGACATGTTTGGGTGCCTTTTATCATATGAAGAACTTGCTGAACTGTTTCTTCTTGTTTACAGTAGGATTTTCACTGAATGGCTTCTGCCTGGAAACTGACTGCTTTGAGCTTTGTAGATTTTTCAGGGAAGGAGGATTTTGCCATTTACTTTAGTCAGAAATGTCAGAAGCATCTAGGAGGTGGAAGATCTGCTGCTCACTTCAGGATTGACCAGCCCAGCCCCCTGCTATCCTTTATAACTTTCCAAAGAATACAGCTTCCTCAGAGTATGACATAAGAGGACATTTGGTCAGATGGTCCCTGAAACATGGTTGAGGCAACCCTTGCTCATTTAGACACTCAACATACATTTATTGAATGCAGATTATTGCAAAGCCTTGGGCATTGGGGATCAGAATTGCCTGAGATGGGGTCCCTGCCCTCCCACCAAGAGTTCCCGGTCTGGATTGTAAATATGGCGTGGGAAGGGCTGTGACCAAGGAAGCACAGGTTATGGACACATGAAAGAGCCTGGTGTCCTCAGCGTCTTGGCATTGCCCTTTTGGATTTAAGTTGACCAAACTGTGGTTCTTTGCTCACTCTTAGCCATTGACACCTCCCTTCCTTTGTGCACGCGGTTTCCTTTCCCTGGACTGAGTTCCATTCTGCCTTCCTAGCAAAAGCCTAGTCATACTATAAAGCTCAGTTCCCACCACCTTGCCCAGGAATAATCCTCTCATCTATCCCAACCCCCCAGCAAGGGAGTTCTGTGTTCCTCAGTGCTGCCTGTCCTCTGTGTTACGGGAACTGAAATTAGCTGCCCTTCTTACCCTCCAGTGTGATTATAAAAGTAATAAGCAATGAGAAGTGGAGAGAAAGGGGCTCATGATTCAGGAGAAAAATATACAGACTCTGGTATCAGACAGAGCTGGGTTTGTATCCCAGCACTGCTGTTTCCTGGCTGTGTGTTCTTGGACGAAGCTGGAGGAGAGAGTGGGAGAGTACAGGAGATGCGGCTGCAGTGGGAAAGCCTCCCCATGGAGGCCCATTTGAGCCACGTTGACACTCAGAACATTCTGGGCCAGTGGGGAGGCAAGTGAGTCAAGTGCTGACTGGGAGCCTGGACTTAAAATCACGTAGTCTAGGTTTGAATAACAGCTTTTATCTAGCTGTATGATATGGGGGTGTATGATATGGGACAACTATTTAAACTCCCAGAGCCTCAGTTTCCTCATCTGTAAAGGGGAATAATGGTATTTATTTTTCCTGGGATGATCACAAGTGAACATAAATTGTGTAAACTCTAAAACAGCATGCAAATTCTAGACATGATCAGTGATGCCTAAAGAAGGTAAATGACTTACTTGTCTGAGTTCACACTTTTGGCCTTTACTTCATTTTTAGAGCCTCTGAGTTTCAGAAAATTATTCACTGAATTAATGCATATTAAATTCAATTTTTTTCTTGTATACTTTCTTGTATTCAGGGTCGCATTTCATTATTTTTCCATGTGAGTATCCCATTATTGCAGCACCATTTGTTGAAATTTTTTTGTCTGTTTTGTTTTTTGTTTGTTTGTTTTGGGAAGTGCAGGGACCAGGAATCGAACTCAGGTCTCCTGCATGGCAGGCGAGAATTCTACCTCTGAACAATCCTTGCACCCCCATTAAATTTAACTTTAAGTACAATAAGGAAACTTACCATTTGAAGCCTATGCATTAGTTAGGATTAGGTTCAGCTAGGAATTGCAGAAATCCCAAATTAACAGGAACGTAAACATGGTAGGATTTTATTTCTCTCACAAGTAAAAGGAAGTCTGGGGCTGGTATGGTGCTCCACAAGGCAGGGCCCAGACTCCTAGCTTATTGATTCCACCATCCTTTGAATGTTTCTTTTCACCTCGTGATCCAAAGCTGCTTTAACTCCAGCCATCACATCCATATTCCAGCCAGCAGGAGAAAGGAAGAGAGAAAGAAGAGTACATTCTTCCCTGTAAGAATGCTTTCTGCAAGTCCCAAATGACACTTTTGCTTGCCTCCTATTGGCCTCAACTTAATCACATGGCTGTGTGGAGGCTGGAAACACATTCCTTATTCAGGAAAATCGTGTTCTCTGCTTAAAATCAGGGGTTCCATTACCAAGCAACAAGGAAAATATGAATATTGGGGAAAAACTAGATGACTACCAATCTCTGTCATATCTTTTAATGATTCGCATTAAGGAGTTGCAGATGCTGGATTTCTTAAAGGGGAGTATTTTGTATCCCATAGGACATTGGACAGGAAGTGATTAAACAACAACCCCAGAGGCAGTGTTGCAGAAGGGATGCTTAATCATGTTATACATGGACTCAGAATTATCCCTTTTTCTCCAACAACAGGAACTCTTTTATGGGGGGGGGTCATACTCCAAGCAGAACGAGACACTTACCTCCTTAGAAGAAGCTTGGAAATCCTTTCTTATTGACCCAAACTTTATGAGCAAGAAGAGAGAACAGCTTCAGGAACTCAGATCAGAGAGGCAGGGGGCAGAGTGCCCCGAGGTGGCAGCTGTCTAGGGCAGAGCACTGAGAGGGAAGCAAAGACTTCATAGCAGCCAACCAGTGAAGACGCTGAGCTTTGACAGAGTGCTAAAGAGGGCTCTGAAGCAAGCAGCAGCCACCCCATGCTGGCAGAGTGGGTCCATCCAACTCAGGACATACACACTGTGCCCCTGAGGAGCCAGCATCCTTTTCTCACCCTATCTGTAGTTCCTTTGTGGGTAGAACAGGACACTCCCAAATATGCTTTGGCATCTGTAATCATACCTAAGTGAGAAAGACTTAAAATAGCCCAGAGTAAATCATTCATTCCAAGTGCTTTTATCCAGAGACCTGTAGAATGTGAGGCTTCTACCAGACTGTTAGAAAGCTAGAGTAGGTAAACCAAGTAGTGACAATGGCTAGCATTTATTGAGTGTTTACAAAGTGCCAGGCTGTGTTTTGGACATATCACAGAATTAACTCCTTAAATCCTCATGGCAACCTTACAGGGTAGCTCCTAGTTTCATCACCATTTTATAGATCAGGAAACAGGCAAAGTGGTGAGGCAGAGATGTTGCATCAATGGCCCAGCATTTAACCTCTTGCTGTGTCCTCACCATTTGCCATTTACCTTGGTCCTGCCCTCCCACTCTGACTGTGCACCCCTGTGGCCGTGTGTGAGCTGATAACTCGTTGATAGGTGGGGTACAAGCAGAAGCTTGAAGGTACTTGTGTAGCTGGGTCAGCTTACTTTGGCTCCCCTGACTGTGGCACGTGAAGAACATACCTGGACTGGCCTGATGAGAGGCACCCGGAGCAGAGTCATCCTGGCCAAGACCACTCCAGAACTGCCATCAGCCAGCAGGACCTCAGGCCTGTAGGCCAGCCCAGCCAAGATCAGCAAAGCCACATAGCCAGTCTGCAACTGACTGCTGGAGTGGGAGTGTCCAGATCAGCCAAACCCAGGCAGATGACAAAGATCCTGCAGATTCATGAGCTAACTAAGCACTTCTTGTTGGGTACCACTGGAGTTCTGCAGCATGATTGCAATAGTAGATAGCTGATTCAAGAGCTATGTAACTTGCCGACTAATCATGGGTTGGTACAGATAGGATTTGAACCCAAGCAGTTTGACTGCAGAGTCCACACCCTTAGATACTATTCTAATCCAGGCGTCACTAACCTGTGGCCCACAGGCCCCATCTATCCCAGGCTGTGATTATTACAGATGAACATTTGCAGTCAGTTTGTTGATTGGGGACACTAACTTCAAATCACAATTAAGCAAAATGCTAACCTATTAAAAAAAAAAATCCCATTCTTCCAATTAGTACATCTGTATTAAAAAATACTGTGTTCATTATTCTATTATATTTTAAATTTTATCAATAATATTCTGTGGAAATGTGTTCTCTTTTGTTATGCAAGCGTCTAGATCATTTCCTTGAGTTTGCCTCTTGGTGCAAAGCCTAAAATATTTACCCTAAGGTCCTCACTGAACTAGTGTGCTGATCCCTGTTCTAAATGACAGCTTCTGTATGATAGATTCAGAGGTATTGACTAAGAGGTTTAATCTTTGAAGTTGGTCATTAGTCTGCAGGAAATGGAAAGAATCAGGCTTAGAGCTTGAAAGTTCCCAAGAGTTCCTCCAATTCAACCTCCGAAGCAGAATAAGATCCACCTCTCTGGTCTCCCAGACTCAGGCTTCTTCTACTGCTTTCTGGAGAAATTTGTTTAAATTTAAATTAAAGCTGAATTTGTTTAAAGCTCTCTAAATCTCCTCCTTTTGTCCCATCTTCTGAGGCTCTTGCTCATGTGAGTATGCAGGGATCACTGTTTCCTAGCCCAGCTCTGCCCCAAGCTCTCCAACGTGAATTTGTGCTGTATGCCTCTATGATAATTTTTTTTAAATGAACATTTAAGGCACTTTGTACTGGAGTGCCTTAGCACTGGAGTACAAAGTACTATGGAGAAATTTTCTCTTGAAGAATTTCACAATCTGGCCTCATTAGAAAGGAGAAATGGAATGAAGGAACTAAGGAGAAAACTCATTTCTTCCCTGAGTGTGTTAATGAGCTAAGCCACAGGAGGCCATGTGTAAGTCGGACTGCAAGCGACTGTAAATTAAATTTATTACGCACCAAGAGATTCTAATAAACATTACTTAAAAATAGCAACAGACAGTCATTCGTATTATATCATGTGAACTGGTTATGGTGACACTTTTGTGCCTCTGCGATTAATCAAAGTTACTTTGAGAGGCAGTTGGTAAATTCTTTTCAAGGTACTGGCACCTTCCACTTAATTAAGATTATTCTGGAAAAGAACAGGATGAGTCAAAAATAGTCTTACTATATCACCGCACCCTGGAGACTCTTGCTACTCATTAGGCTTTCCAAGAGGGATTAAACCTGAAAGAAAATGTCACTTTCCTTAATAAAATTCCAGACCCTGGGAAGTTAGCAATTTCTTAATGGGGAGGAATTGTGGGGCCTTGCTGGGAGAAAGTCACCATTGCTTGGGGGGAGGGATAACCATTGCCACCCCGACTCCAGCCTCATGGAAGGGGGGTGCTAACTGCCCTTTACCCTCTGGCTCTGGTATGGACAAGGACTATTCCCTTATGCTCTGGAGCACCAGAGGGAACGTTCTAACAGTGTTCAGATTTACCTCTTGACAATACCAGATCTGAGCATTTAAGGATCTGATCATTTAAGGAGATTGGGAATTGGCAGTCTGAATTCCGTAGGGCACCCTGAAGCTGGAAATTCCGGTAAAGGTGATGGTGAGTTCCCCCAGGGAAACTGGCTGGCTGAAGTAGAGGCAGAAATTATTTCTGATATCCGAAATCCTCAGCCTGGCTTTAAAATCTCCAACTGACTGGAAAAGGAGACTTCCCTTTTCATGGAGGACACTTCCCTTTGTTGATTATAGATGCAATCAGCAATAGATGCAATCAAATGATTATAGATGCAAATCTGTCTATGAAATGCCCACCCAGGAACAAGCAGGCCAGAGCTTGCTTGACCAACAACTGGACACCATAGCCTAGCCAAGCTGACACCTGAAAATTGACTATCTCCTGAGGATTATATGAAATAATCCAGATGAGGCAGTTAGCACAGAACTGAGCACTTGGAAAAGCTGTGCTGAGGTGTTAGAGAAAACAAAACAAAACAATGAAAAGCCTCAGCTGTTGTCATTTTGACCATGTCATTACATTTTACTTCCTTCGAGCACTGCTTCCCTTGGCCTAGAATGGGCCAACTCAACCATCGCCCCTTGCTTTGTCTCATTAATGATTTTCCTCCTTTTCACCTTCCAGCCCAAGCATCACTCTGATTTAGAGACCTCTTTTCTGGGCTCCCATCACATCCTGTGAGGCTGGATCCACAGGCTATCAATGTGCTGCAATTGCCTCCGTCTAGGACTGCTGTGCCTGAGGCTGAAGGTCTCTGAGGGCTTATGTCATGTCTGGTTTACCTTTGCTCCCCAGTGCCTGGTGCATACTAAATGCTTAAAAGGTGTCTGTTGAATAAAAGAAACAGAATACTACGAATATAGAAGACAGGGCCTACAAGCTTATGAGGTGAAGCTTACTGTCTTGGCTCAGGTTTCCCTGAAAGCAGGGCTTGAAACAAGGAGTTGGATGAAGGGAGCATTTTCAGAAGGTGAGAGAACAGTGAGAACAGAGTGAGATAAGCAAGGAGGAAAAAAGGTAACAAAGAGGGTTTTGTTGAGCTGGTTGCTGCTGTGGGCAGCTAGGCCTCTGTTCTCCATTCTAACTGACCCCTAAGGAACAGTTAGAATGAGTCTCTGAATTGTCTCTGCAAAGGCAGGGGAGGCCTGTCCACTGACTCCCATCCTCTGTTGGTAGGGTTTACTAGCTGGGCTGCCTTATGTGTGCACAAATGAGCACCTTTGGCTTCAAAGAAAGCCCTGTGGCTGGCACCGTAGGTGGCACTCTGCCAGCATATCCAGAAACTGCCATTGCAGCTGCAGCTAATCTCAGACATGGGCTGAGGGGATGGGGGCAATTGCCAAATGCATGGACAGCGCTTGCTCATCTCTAGTCTGGGCTCCACTGCAGGGTTCTTATATCATGCTTGTTTCATGTGGTGGGTATTTAGGAGAGCATACCTGGACAACTTGATGCCTCCACATCTAGAACCTAGAGAGGTGTGTGACAGATCTTCTTTGGGTCCTAATTCCATTCTCACCTGAAGACCAGCTTTCTCCTTGGGAATGACCTCTGGGCAGTCTCACCTCCTGGTGTTCACTTACTTGTTGTAGTCCCCTCCCACATTGAATCACGGCTGGCCTGTGTCACCAATAGGATATGGTGGAAGTGGTAGTCCCTGACTACTAAGGCCAGGTCATAAAAGGTATTACAGCTTCCATCTTAGCCTCTTAGAAATTTCACTCTTGGGGAAGCCAGCTGCCAGTCATAGGATGCTCAGGCAGCTTCATGGAGAGGCCCATGTGGAGAGGAACCAGGGCCCCTGTCCAACAGCCAGCATGAACTTGCCAGCCACGTTGCTGATCTTCCTTGGGTGTGGACCCCCAGGCCCAGGCAAGCCTTCAGATAATGGCAGCTGCAATTGACACCTGACTGCACCTGCAGGAGAGACGCCAAGCCAGAACTGCTCAGCTGAGTCTTATCTAATCCCTGCCCCTCAAAATCCATGATTATCAAAGTTACTGACATGCCATGCCTTTCCTGGGGGACCTCAACTTCTGCCTACTGGGACATGGCTTGCCCTTTGTGGCTTTAACAATTAACCATGTCCCAGCAATTTTAGCAAGGGACACACATATGATGTTTCCACTCAAACTCACCTTTTACAAAGGCTGAGAGGATAGTGGGGGGAAGTGAATTGGGAAGGTAGCCCAGGATTGTGGCCTGCACCAAGCCAATTAAAATAAGTAATTAACCAGTTATTGGGTAGACTTGATCACTGCGGGTGGTAGATGGATAATTCATGCCTAACCTAAATGGGATTGGCCCACTTAGGGAAGGGGCAAAAGCCAAAGCTGCACTGGCTTACTGGGCTGGCTCTGAGGGCAGATCCCATGATCCACACCCAGTATCCAGGTATTCCAATGAACTTGCTTTGAGTCAGTGTCAAGGATCATAAGAATCCAACTCAGTGGGTGGACCTGACAATTGGCAACATCAGTTTTGGTAGGCAGGTTATGTGGTCCCAGGTATTCTATCCATCCTAGGGATATATTGACTAGTTACCTGAGTGGGGGTCTCTGACATATTCTAAGTCTCAAGGGCAGCAATGATGAAGAGGAATAGGAGGAGGAGGAGAAGAGGAGAAGGAAGAGGAAGAGGAGGAAAGGAGAAGATGATGATCTGGCCAATGCAATAAGGTTTGGGGAGGAGACTAGGCTCGCAAATCCTAGTCTGGGCAACAAAGCCAGTCACAGAGCCCACCTGCTGGTGCTGGTGGTCTGCCTTGGTCAGGATTGGCTGAAGAAGGATTAAGCCCGGATGCTAAAGCATCTGGAGAGACAGTCCCCTTCTGCAAAAGTGACTGTTATGGGGGATGGAGGCTAGGGGCTGAGAATCCCTTGAACTGCATTCCTGGGCACTGGGGTGTATAGCATGAGGGAGGATGAGACAAGGCACAAAGGCGCCTAGAATTTGCCCCAGGAAGAGCTGGTTCAGGGAAGAAAGAAGCCACAGGCTGAGGGTGGCAAGATGGATGGAGAATGAGGTCTGGACCAAAATGCAAGTTCCCCAGAGGAAGACAACAAGAGAAGGAAGCTGGTTCAAATGACCAGTGAAGGCCGACTGACAAGTGTAGGCTAAATCCCTGCTCTTTTATAGACGAGAAGGGTCAGCATTTTATGTTGGAGAATTCCAAGCAAAATTTCAGACCATCCCCCTAACATTTTAGTAACCCTCAAGAGGACAGACCTCGGGCCCTCCTTTCCCAGGGTCCTTCAGTTATCTTTCCTGGTGGCAGTGGTCTCAGGACTGAAGTCTCTGTTGGTGCTTGTACTGAGAGCCATTCCCCACCGTGCACCCAGCTTGACAGATGATGGGAGGCCATCTGGAGATCCAGTTGCCTCAGCTGGGGCAAAAGGGCTGGTACACAGGCTCCAGGGACAGGCAGAATTATACCCCCGGCTCTGGGAATGTGTGGCTGTATGGAATTATTCAATTCTTAATTTGAAATACTTTCTTGGCCTGGCATGTGCCTGGTGTGTGCCTGGCATTGTGGTAAGCAATTGGGATGACAAAAGTAACAGCATTTATTGATCCCTTACTATGTGCCAGGCATTGTACATTTACTAATTTTTTTTAATAATATGGAGCCAGGTAAAATGTGAATGGCTCACAGTCTAGACAGAGAGCCAGGGCAGAAAACGGAGAAGGATAGCGAAATGTGTGACGTCCCAGGGTGAAATAAAGTGAGGGCCCCCCACCTAGTCCAGGGATGCTAAAGGCCAGGATGAGGGCTCCCCAGTTTGACAAGCAGCAATCAGGAGAGAACCAGGAAGGGAAGGAGGCAGAGGGCCACACGGGTCTGCAAACCAGAGACTGCTGGGACTGCAGGTTACTGATCCTTTCTGGCCTCATTTCCTCATCTGTAGAATGAGAACAATATTTGCCCCCCAGGATTGTTGTGAAGACTGAAGGGAGAGAATTACATAAATTATCTGGTGTGTATTCCGGGTCCAACTGACCCTCAACAAGTGGCCCGTGTCATTACAAAATGGCTGTGAGAAGCAGCCTTCCCAAATGTCCTACCCATCCAGTGCACCCTAGGTCACTCTGTTATGGAGTCACATCCCCTAAAAAGTGCCAGTCCCCAGAGCTTCAAGAGACTTGAGATCCTTGATGTGACCTTGCTGAGGCTGGGCGGGCATCTACCGGTCCCCCGAGGCAGAGAGGAGCAGAGCGAGCACTGTGAACTGTCAGCTGAAAAGAGAAGTGGGCTGAGTCAGGAAGGCCAGGACTTTCCTCATCATCCTTGTGACCTTGGACAAGTCTATCATCTCACTGAGCCTCACAGTTAAATGGGAATAAAAATGTCTATGTTTCAGGTTGGGAAGGGTTAAATGAAATCATGTGCAGAATGCCTGGACCACAGTAACCCCTGGACAGACATTAGCCTTTGTCTTCATCATCACCATCACCATCACACAATATCTGCCTCACATGTTGATTGGAAAGAGCAGTGGCCCAGGGGTCAGTAACCTAAGGGGAGGGGGAGGATTGAGTACAATCTCAGCTGTGAAAGCTCTGCAGGAGCAGAAAAGCCTAATGCATGTACAAGGTATTTATGGCCTTGAGGCAGGAGCAATGAGTAATAATGAGGCATTGATGCTATGAAAATGAAATGTTAGTAGCTTATTAGAGGCAAGGAGCAACTGCTTTTCCATGAGGCCTAATACAAGCAATGCTTAATGCAGCATGTATCTTCAATTATAGTTTTACAGGGCTGGAGGCACAGGGGACCCCAGGTTTGCTGGCCGACGGGGAGTTCCTAAACCATCGCAACTCTCTAACACATGTTATAGAGAGTGATAAATTGTACCATCTGTGCAACTGGCTCCTGGCTTCTGAGAGAATGGACACTTCAGCTGAGTGCTGCAAACGTGCATGGGGCACCTATCGTCAGCCAGAGCTGCACAGTTGAATACAACCTGCCCCTGCTTTGGAGGATTCAGTCTAGCAGGGAGACCAAGGATAAGAAGATTAGTACAATAATATGGGATTGGGAGGTAAACCCAAGACGTTTGGGGGGGAGCAAAGAAGGGGCAAGCAACTCCAGTGGAGTTGTTAAGAAGAGCTTCTTGGGGGAGAGATGTCTCATGAGCCAACCTCCAAGGCCAAAAAAAGCCACCTTTCATTAAGCACCTACTATGTGCCAGGCTCTTACTATACATCATATTGTTTGATCCCTATAGCAGTCCTACAAATTGCTAGTATTCAGAAGAGGAAACAGGATGAGAAATGTTAATCTGCCTAAGGTTGCACAGGTAGAGGCTGGAGGAGCTATGATTTGAACTCATGAGTGTCTGACTCTGACCCCTGGGCCTCTTTCTTTCACCAGGGTGCATCTGAGTTTTTCAGGTGGAGCCAAGGGAAGGGCATCCTGGGCAGAGGAAACAACATAAGCAAAGACTCCCAGAGGTGGGAAACTGTGTCATGGACAGATGTTGTTCAATGTCGTGGGAGGAAATGTTGACAAGGGGCAGATTAGGCTGGGAAGGAATTCATGATTTCATTCCTTCATTTATTCAGTCGGTCAGTCTTACATTTATTGGGCACCTGAACAGGAAGAGGGAGCCCAAGCAGATCTTATCAGTCCTACTGAGCTAAGGAAGTAAAAATCAAACTTCTAGAATGCCAAAACAGCTAGAACTTGATGGGCAGGGTACCAGAGAAGAGGAGACTGTGCCAGCAGTGGGAGAGGGACACACAGAAGCGTGGGTGGGAGTTCCCGTGGATCTTTGGTTGCAGGCTGGCCTTCACGTGCATTAGGCAAGACCCCAGGAGGCCCTGCAGAGAGTAGCATAAGTAGGTTTATAATGGAATGAGCATTCTTAATGTGACAGTACTGGGAGATGTTGGACTTCTGCCCCAGCCAGCGTGGAGAGATCTGGTTAACATCCAAGCGCTCAGCTGAGATAGCAGAAAGGCATTGCCTTAGGATGTGTACAGTGTACCCTAGCCACACCTAAACCAAACATTGTCAGCATCGAGGAAAGCTGCCAGTAAATTAACTCTTTTTTCCAGCCAGAGTAAGAACTCAATATTCTTTAAAGGAGGACAGCATAATCTAGGCTTCTTTCACTGCATCACTCACAATAAGAAATTACTGGAAATACCAATAATCAGGAAATGTGACACATAATCAAGAAAAAAGAATCCAGTAGGAACAGACTCAGAGATGACCCAGATGCTAAAGCAGCTTTCATAATATGTCCAACATTAAAGAAGCCATTATAAATATGTTCAAAGACGTAAAGGAAAGGATGGCTTTACTGCACCAACAAATGAGGAATCTCAGCAGAGAACTGAAAACAAAAGAATCAAGTGAAAATTTTAGAACTGAAGAAACACGTTATTTGAAATGAAAAATTCACTTGATGAGTTTAACATCAGCTTGGAAAGTCATGAACTTGAAGACAGATGCATAGAAATGATTGTATCTGAAGAACAGAGAGAGAGAAAAAAATATTTTAAAAAGTGAAGAGCACCTTAATGAAACAATATCAAGTCTTATAACATACACATATTTAAAATACCAGCAGGAAAGAAGAAAGAAAATAGGACAGAAAATATTTAAAGAAATAATGATTGAAACATTCCCAAATTTGGTTAAAATCATGAGCCAAAAGTTCCAAGAAGGTCACCAAACCCTAGAAACATGCCCAGAAACATCATAGTCAAACTTCTGTGAAACCAAAGATAGAGACAAAAATCTTAAAAGCAGCCACATAAAAATGACACATCATAAAGAGGAAACAATAAAAGTAAAGGTTGGGGTGGGCAACGGTGGCTCAGTGGCAGAGTCCTCATCTGCCATGCTGGAGACCCGGGTTCGATTCCTGGTGCCTGCCCATGTTAAAAAAAAAGAAAGAAAGAAAAAAGTAAAGGTTGATTTCTCATCGGGGGAAAAAATGGAGATTCGAAGAAAACTTGAATTACTTCTTTAAAGCATGGGAAAAAACACTGTCAACGCAGAATTCTATATCTTTCAAAAATGAGGGAGAAATAATGACATCGTCAGATAACTTTAAGCTTAGGAAATTTGTCACCAGCAAACCTGCACTGTAAGAAATACTAAAGGAGTTTCTTCAGGCAGAAGGGAAATGATACTAGATGGCAATGCAGATCTGAAGGTAGGAATGATGAGCACCAGAAATGGTAAAGAGATGGGAAATTATAAAAGACTAGCTTTTGTTTTTGTCTCTTAATTTTTTCTTGTTTTTTAAAATTTTTTTCTTTATTTTTGTCTCTTAACTTTTTAAAAAAGGCAATAGCTATTTAAGGTAAAAATAATATCATTGTAATATTAGGTTCACAATGTATGTACAAGTAAAATATATGACAATAATGTAATAAAGATAGGAAGGTAAATGTAATTCTACTCTTGTAAGGTTCTTAAGTTTGAGAAGTGTAAATATGAAATATGAAGTGGATGTGATAAGTTAGGGTATATTAGAATCATTAGAACAACCACTAAGAATAATAAAAAGAAGTATAGCTACAAATGCAAGAGAGGAAATAAAATGGAATATTAATACATATATATAATTAATGCAAAAGAAAGCAAGACAAAAGAAAAACAAAAAAATGAGACAAGTAAAAAAATTAGTAACATTGTCAGCTTAAACCCAACCATAATGATAATTGTAATAAATGCAAATGGATTGAACACTTCAGTTAAAAAGCAGAGATTGCCAGCTGGATAAAGCAGCAAAACTCAACTACATACTATCAACAAAAAATGTACTTTCAATATAAAGATTTGGATAGGTTAAAAAGAAAAGAATGGGAAAATATATACCATGCAGATGCTGTGTTAATTTCAAAGTAAACTTCAGAACAAAAATATTTTGGAGAAAGAGGAACACTTCATAATGATAAGGGGGTATATTTAATAGAAAGATACAGCAAGGCACATAATAAAAGAGCTTCAAAATGCATGAAGTAAAGACTGACAGAACGAAATGAGAAATAGACATGTCCACGGAGTTAGAGATTTTAACACTTGTTTCTCGATGATTGATATTGCAACTCGACAAAAATCTGTAGCCCTGGGGAAACTGGGGAAGGCTCAGATGCTGCCCCTTGGGATTAACACTGAGTGAATAAACCATTGTTGATCATGAGCTGCTATACGCCAGGCACTGTCCTGTTTAACTCTCACTAAGACCCTGAATTACTTCTTTTACTTTGGCCTCATAGTTAATAGCATCCCATTTCCCACTTGAGAACACTGAGCCTAAGAGAAACAGGTCTTCTGCTATGACCACTCCCCCCACCTCTGTCCCCCCACCTCCCCCAGTCACACAGCCAGCAAATGGTAGAGACAAGTTGATCTGAGACCAGTCCCTTGTCTCATGTTCCTTCCTCCTAGTCATGATGCCCTGGGGATGCCCAAGCCTCCATAAAGCTTTCACAAGAACTCCAGTGGTCGTTGGGCAGGGATTTATCTTTTAAGATTTTAATAATAAACCCAGAAATACTAAGTAATGAATATCCACTGACCACAAAGGATTCAAATTGGCCACCACAGAACTCTCCCTCCCCATCTCTAGCCTGGGCCACCAGCCCCCTCCTCCAAAAGGGTTGGCCTGGAAACCCCAAACTCCTCCTCGTCAAACAAGCTTCTCCTTTCTTCCTTTTTTTTTTTTTTTTCGTTCATCAGTGATTTGGCCGGGTAACGGTTATGCACCTGGCCCTGTGCTAACAAGTACAGTGTGGGGAATGAGGGAAGGCTTCCTGGTGGAAACGATGTCCCCCCACTCTTCTCCTTACTGCTCCCTAATGTTGCACATTTTAAAATTTTAATTTCCTCTACCCAAAATCTGAACGTTTTTATTAAGAAAGACTTACATGGACAACAAAGAAAGGACTACCACTCCCAGCACCAGAGTCCAAAGAAATTACAACAAAGCGCACGTATAAAGTCACCAGAGAAATTTTTCGGCTCACTCTAACCCATAATATACACCTCTTCACACATGCTCACATACATGATCCACAAACACAAATGCCCCTTACAATCCGCTCAGTAGACACTCATGCACACAATCACTCACATACTTTTTCATACACAAACTTCCACAACTCGCTAGCAAACATAGAGGTGCATGTGCACACACACACAAACAAATGCTCGCACACTCATTCACACCTCCGTGGAAACACAATCAGGATTTATTCTAGCACCTGGAAAACTATGCGTTGGCTTGACTTGTGCTCATGATTTTTGATGATGCTTTAACCAGCAGGGAAACCTTGAATTATTTATCGAATTATTCAATAATTAATAAAAGTCATCACAAAAACCTCAGCTGAGCTATAACTCTGTAAATAATTCCTTGCTGTTGACAGCGTATGTGTGTATGTTATCTGTGTGTATGAGAGAGAGAGAGATGACAATTTAAATGAAGTCTCCTATTTTTGAATATGCTACTTATGGCTCTGATTCAGTTTACTATTTTCGTTTGTTTGTTTCTTCAAGCCATTGCAATCGTCAAGAAAATAACTAGCCACCAAATCCTTCTGTGCAAATTACCCTGCTCTGCTCCTGACTGGCTTTTTGCCCATCATTTCAGTAAGATTTACCTCCGGATACTCTTTAAACATGCCACAAAAGGACAATCTACAACAAGAGAAAAGACAAATAGCTAATACGCTTATGAAAAAGTGTTTCACTTCAACATTAATCAAAGAAATGGAAATGCTGTAAGCACAACAGTGAAATACTACTCTTTGCCTATCAAATTAGTATGGACTTTCACAAAAAATAGTATGGCTGTGCTCCGGTGATGCAGCCATGAGAGGGACACTCTCTCTCTTAGGTTGTGGGGGTGGCACCCATTGGAACAACCATTCTTGTAAAGCAGCGTGAAAATATGGTTTCTCGGTAGGTCTCATGTCTTTAAAACATTCACATCCCTTAACCCACATCCACTTTTAGGACTCAAGTCTGAAAAAACAATACACAATGTGGAAAAGGCATAAAACACGAAAATGTTCATTACATTATTATTTCCAATAGGAACCCTTGACCCCGCTGAGGGCTGTGACCCACAGCCCGACCACACACTGGGGGCCTCAACACTGCCCCCCAATCCTACTGCTCTCCTCTCTGCCCTCCAAGGTGACAATCTCCCTTTGTCTTGTGCCCTCCAACTCCCTCCACTACTTCCCTGCTCCCTTCTCTCAGCTGGCGACCTTGCCTCCATCAGGAATCTGTTGGACCAAGCATCCCTTATCACCCCTACCCTCAAACCAGCTGACCCCCTCTGTGCCCAAACTTGCTGCCTTCCCTCCTATAACAAAAATAGAAAGGATCCCTGCTTGGGAGCAGGGTCCCCTCCCCTCTCTCCTATCAAATACTTTGCAATGATCTCTGTTCTCCTAAATCCTCAATTTCTCCCTCTCTACTGGATCACCCCCGTTAGTGCACAGATATTTTCTAGAATCTTCCATCTTTGGAAGACCCCACATCTCCCTTCAGGAATGACCCCGTTTCTTTCCTACTCTTCATGGCCAAAAATTTTGAACCATAGTCTGGAATCACTGGATTTGCTGCTTGCCTCGTCCCCCACCCCCATCTCCCAACTCGGCATTCCACTGGGACACATCAGGCAATCAGCTTGCTGGCTTCCTCCCTCCTGAGACACAGACTTCTCTTGGCTCTCTCTGCTCCTCAGGCCGCTCCCCGCTGGTTCTTCCTCCTCCACGCCGCCTCTCCAGGGTGCCTGGGTCTCACGAGCCCCCTTTTACTCTGCCCACCTGGGCCCCTCCCTTTTCTAACTCCTCCCATCATCTATGGGCTAATGACATCCAAAGCTGCGTCTCCACTCACACAATGCCGGAGCTCCTGGCTGCTCCGGGCTCTGGTACGCCTCCTCCACCTGGTATTTCTGGAATGCACACTGAGCAGATATCTCAAGCTTAACCTGGCCAAAGGGGCCCTTTTGATGATCACCCTCTCCCCAAATCCAGCTATGCCTGCGATGGCACCTCTGTGCATGCGGTTGCTTAAGCAAGGCGCGTAGAAATTGCGCTCAATTCACCTTTGTCCCCGCACCCACGCCTGGCCCCCTAGCCCCTCCACTAGGCGGAATCCCTGACTTGACCCCAGTGTAACCTCCATCAGGCTGTCACCTCTCACCTGGACCATGGCCACAGCCTCCTGCCTCAGCCCCTGGCTCCCCTGCCTGCCCTGGCAGTCCAGTCTTCAGGCAGGACTGGTCTTTAAGCAGCAGAAGTCAAGCCTATAAACTCCTCCAACACTTCCCCTGCCTTTGGGTCAGAACCCGACTCCCTTCCAAGGGCAGGAAGCCCCCAGGATGCAGCCCTGCGCTCCCCTCCCACCTCAGGGTACAGGACTCTCACTGCTCCAGGAAGGCGCCAGGCGTGTCCCCGCCTCAGGGTCTTGGCGCTGGCCCCTCCCTTGTTTTGGAGTGATCAGGCAGTTGCAGCCCTCCTCGCATCACATCTCAGCTCAACTGTCCCCTCCTTGGACCCACGGCCACATCTTATGACACCATATAAAGTAACCACCTAATCACTATCACTTCATCTTATTTTTGTTACTTCACCCTATTTAAATGCTCTGAAGTATTAAATTTCAGATTTATTTCTATCTGTATCTTCTTATTTATTTTTCTGCCCAGCTCCCTCTTTCTCCTTTCTCATGGCTCACTTCTTTTTCAGCATAAACCCTGACAGGGCATTGGCTGTGGTGCTCCCTGCTTACCTGGAACCCCACTCACCTGACTGGTAATAGGAGGTGCCCGTTAAATGCTGAGTGAGTGGGGAATCCGGGTTATTGGGATGATGAGTATCTTCAGTTCTTCTTTTCAGATTTCTTCAACATAATTTCACTGTTCTTTAAAAGTAATTAAAAATCTACTCGAAAAACCAGATTTCTCTGGGTTTATATTTTCTTTCCAGGATAATATTTGACCCCAAAATGCACCGACTTTGCGACAGGCCAACACCACATTTTGGGGTCAGGAGCTGAGCCCTGTAGACAGAATCAAGTCTCTCTTCTGCTCTTGTCAGCTGTGTGACCTTGGGTAAGTTACTTAGCTTCTCTGGGCCTCAATCATTTCATCTGTAAAGTAGACCAAGTAACAGCCCTTGCTTTAAAGGGTCCTTAAAGATTTAAAGGCATGATCCTTGAACCCCCTTAGCACAGAACCTGCCACATCAGAGGGCTCCATAAAGGCTGGCTCTTATTACTAAGGGTGAATTCAGATAATTTTTCAAGGCAGTTATCCCATCACCAGCAGTATTCTAAACAGAAGATTTTCAGAAACTATATCCAAAGCCGCTCAGCTGTGTGTTACAGAAAATAGGCCCAAGAAATTCAAATGAGTTTGGATGTTCATTCACATCTTCATTCATTCCACAAACCTCTGTGGGGTACTTTATGCCTGCAAGGTCTTGGGGTGCAACCATTGGCTGCATGACCAGCTGTCATGAAACCTGCAGCCTGGACAGAAGGCCCAGCCTGCCTCACGTTAGAGAAACAACGATTCCCAGCCCCAGCCGCGGCGCCTGTGCTGCTGCTGTGCTTGTCCCCTTGGAAGCCCCTTGCCGCTATCTCGATGCACATCCTCTGCCCCCCAGCCCAGCTGGGGTGTCATCTCCTGCTGGGGCTCTTCCCTGATCCCCACTACCTCCCTTCCCCCCTGCAGTTGGAATTTCTCTTTCCTGCTCTTTCTCCACAGTTATCACACACTCTATGTGGGCTGTTTGTGTCCTGGAATAGATCCTCATTGAGGCTGGGGCTCCCTCCTCACCCATCCCCACAGCCCCCACACAGCAGCACTGCAGTTGGTGGAAACCTTGCATATGGTAGGTGCCCAACAAATATTATACAACAAATATTGTCAACCAAAATGCGGAGGGAATTACCTATGGGGGATGGGCAGGAAAGTTATGGACCTGCCCAAAGGCAGGAGGAGATCGCCCCGAGGAATAAAGTTGATGGAGATGGTGCTTTCATCACCTGTAACTCCAGCTCCCTGTATACATAACTTTCCAGGGCTTAGTGCATGGAGCGCCTTTTGTATACCAGCCCCCAGGCTAGCTGCTGTCTATATATCACTCTTTTCTCCTCCCAAGAAACTTGCAAACATATGTCTCTTCTTATTTGTGAAACTGTGGCTTAGCCAGGTGGAAAGAGAGAAAGGGGTCCTGAGTTACTAATTAAGTCACCAATTAGTAACCAGGAGAGCCAGACTCTGAACTCCGCTGCCAAACTCCCTGGCTGCAGGCACTTCGGGTGCAGTGACGTTTCACGCGTGGTCTCACGTAACCTCCCAATAACCTGATGAGCCAGGCATCATTTCCTCAGCTTATTGAGCAGGATAAGTAAACTCATCAAAGGGAGGGGACTTGCTCAAGATCATTCAGCTGGGGGGCCAATTTGAATGCAGACCCATCAGAATTTCAGAGCCCTGTAACCAGCATTTAAATGCTCAGCCCCAGGAAAGCCAGCTGCTTCTCAGTGCACCTGCCCTGGGGGGCTCCCAAGAGTACCCATGGGATGAGGCCACACAGCACTCATTTGTCAGGGGCTTCCTGGTGGAGCTGAGCTGCTGGGGCTGGAGGAGGACGGGCAAGCCCCCCACTTTGGACCAGGGGGACCAATCCACTGTTGCTCCTAAGAGACATGTCTGGAGCAGCATGGGGAGGAAACCACCAAAGGGGTTTCTGTGTTCGTTTGTAAGCTGCCAGATGGGATATACAGGACTGGAATGGCTTTTATAAAGGGAATTTAATAAGTTACAAGTTTACAGTTCTAAGCCTATGAAAATGTCCAAATTAAGGCATCCAGGGAAAAATACCTTAATTCAAGGAAGGCCTATGGGTCAGGAATGCCTCTGTCAGCTGAGTGGTCATGTGGCTGGCATCTGCTGGTCCCTTGGTCCTGGGCTCCGTTGCTTTCAGCCTCTGTCCATGTGGGGGCTTCTCGCTTTGCTTGTCTGGGGCTGGCTTTCTTCTCTTGGCTTCCGTTGGCTCTCTCCAGGTTCAGGCTTGCTTACCATCTCATGGCAATATCTGCTGGGCTCCCAGCATCTGTTTCACTCTATCTCTCTGTTGGCTCTGTCATTTCTCACTCTCCAAAATGTTTCCTCTTTTAAAAGACTCCAGTAAAGTAATCAAGACCCACCTTCAGTAGACGGAGTCACATCTCCACCTAATCAAAGGTCACACCCACAACTGTGCATGCCACAACTCTGTGAAGATAATCTAATTTGAAGTTTCCAACCTACAGTACGGAATCAGGATTAAAAGAAACGGCTGCCCCCACAAGATTGAATCAGGATTAAAACACGGTTTTTCTGGGATACATAATATTTTCAAACCGGCACAGCATCTACCTGGGGGAGGTGGTGAGGCCCTGTGGTGGACTATGAGCCAGCTGAGAACTGTCCCCCTCAGTGTGGGAGACCCCCTCCTGCCCACCAGGCTCCTCCAATAGTTGGGTCCCCCAACGGGAGAGTTGGTAGTCTCAGGGTTTTAGAGGAATGGCAGTTTAGGGCACGCTTACATGTGTCAGCACCAGCACTTTACCTGCTGCTTCTCCATGGTCTGGTTCTGTTTTTCCGAAATCAGCCTCACCAGTTCCTACCATAGAGATGAGTCTGTCCTGGGGCTCAGAAAGGTGAGTAATCATCTGAAGAGCCTATAGATAGGAAGTGCCATCATGGGGATTTGTACCCAGACCTCCCCGGGGTGGCACTACTTCTCTGAGTAAGCCTGGCACCCTCATAACCTGCCCCCTTGGGCCTGGGCAGCTCTGAGCTCTCACCAGTGCCCGTGATGCTGTGTGTCAAGGAATTGTGCAGCCACCAGCACACCCTGCAGCCAAGGACACCCTCAGTCCTAGTTCCTGGCCTGCTGCCTCTGTCTCCTCTCTGCCCAAGCCTCCCCCAGGCTCTTTGCACCCGCCAGTGAGGAGGTCTCCCTAGTCCCGAGTCCTCCTCCTCAGGGCCAGTTCTCTGTGGCTGTGGCTTGAACTCAAACCTTCCATCCTGACGTCTCTGAGCTCCCTACCTCCAGCTAACTGGTAAGCCTTTTGCTGGGAGCGGTGGGGAGAGCTGGGGAGAAGCCATCATCGCCGCCGGCCCTCCCCAGCTAGAGGAGGAGTATGGTCCCCACGGCAAGGGCAGTGGTGCCACGCTGTACATGGCTAAGGCATCATCAAGTGCAGGCCTGCACAGAAGCTGGGTCCCGAGAGCAGAGCCAGATTTGGAGCCAGACGGTCCTGGGATGGACTCCAGCGTCCACCACCTGCCAGCCGTGTGAACTTGGCTGTGTGGTTTTGCCTCAGTTTCCTCATCTAGCAAAGCAAGATCACTTTCCCCATCTCACTGGCTGTTGGAAGGATGAAGTGAGGTGACAGTCACCCCTGCCCAGGGGGAGCCAGGGTTCTATGGCCTTATGTGCATCAGCTCTTGTGGATGAGGAAACCGAGGCAGGGAGAGGCCGTGGAAACTGCTGTGGGATAGGTGCGGAGCTGCCGGACCGCCGGCTTCTTGACCGCTGTCCTGGTACACAGCAGGAGCTCAGAAGGTGCTTAGTAGGAGGTGATTCCCTTCTGGGGGAGCCGAGATGGCTATCCCGCTCCACAGTTTCAGCCCCGGCAGAGCTAAGTCTCCAGGCGGAGGCAGCTCTGTGACACCCGGGAAGCGCAGGGCTGGGTGGCAATTACACCCCGGGAGCTGCCACTCGCCTGCCATGGGCAGGGTGGGGCTGGGGCTGGTGCCGAGCAGGGCAGTTCCCGGGCCCCCATGGGAACTTCCCGGGGGGCCTCCCCACCCACGGGCACCGGGTGCCTGCGGGGGCAGCGTTGTCACATGGCAGCTCCCTGAGTCCCTGCAATCTGGGACGTGGATGACGCAGCACTGCCATCCTGGTAGGGGGCTTGTCAGCACAGGGCATTCCCAGAGAAGGGAACGTGCTCCCTGGAGTCTGAACAATAGCTCTCATGGCTTCAGAAAGAGGCATCAACAATCCTATGGTCATCCCCAGTGAGCCCTCACTAGTGCTTCTTGCATACCTCCAGGGACAGGAGTCTCACTGTCTGTTTCATTTGGGGCCAGCCCTGGATTTCAGAAGTTCTTTCTAGCACCAAGATAGAGGCTTCCTCTCTGTGACTTATCTGCAGGTTCGGTTCTGCCCTGGGGAGCCCCTGGCCTTTTATTTTATTTTTCTTTTTTAGCTGCAGGGAGGAAGAGTGGTATTGAGGTTAGGGCAGACCTGTTGTCACATCTCAGCTCAGTTCTCACCAGGGGCCTCACCTCTCTAAGCTTCTTCTTTGTCATCTCTAAAATGGGATAAGGATTCCCTCTTGTGTTCACTGTAAGATTCAGGGAGATTATGAAAATGCCCCTAGCATAGGGCTGGACGCATAGCAGGAGCTCCATGAACAGTTAACTACTGTCTACATTAGTTCTGAACCCTTTCCCACATAACAATCCCTTAAAGTGTTCACAGTTCTCCGGTGTCCCCTCAATCTCTTTTCCGGCAATGTTCCTGGGGTCCAGAGCCTCTGCCTCTCCGTTGTCCTCTTCTGGAAGGACGCGTTTGTCAATGTCTTTGTTCATACATTCATTCCACACACGTGTGCCAAGCACCTGTCACACTCTCGTGCCATTGAGGAGAAAATAACGCAGACCCCGTCCTCGTAGGACTCACCATCGTAAAGGGGAGGCTGACATCAAAAAAGGCAAGACAGTGTAAGTGTGAAACAACAGAGGTTCTGGCCGAAATCTAGAAGCAGAATGGAGTAGAGAGGAACTAACTGGGGGGTCAGAGAACCATGGCCTGGTTCCCATGTCGGGGAGTCTGTGCAGAAGCCACCTGGTCCAAGAGGCTCCCCACGGCGATGGGCACAGTGACGGCCACAGAGTCGGGGCTCAATGTGTGGCAGCTGCAACTGACCGAGTGCTGGCCAGGGAACCACAAAGGAAAGTCCGGGGTAGCCTGCAGAAGGGGGCGCTAATTTCAGAGTCGCCTACAAAGCAGACGGCACCCAGCCCACGTTTCCTGGGCCAGTCACCAAGAGGCAGATGTGACCCCTTACTATCAGGTACAAATTCCCAGGGAAGAAGCTGGTTGGCTCAGGTACAGTCAGGTGCCACCCCTTGGCCCCACCAACCAAAGCCAGAGACATAAAGCCCTTGGAATGAAAATGTAGCTCTAGCAGTTCCCACTGATGGAGCGCTAAGAATGGGCCAGGCCCAGGCATTGTGTCAGTTACAGCCTCCAGACAACCCCACAGAATAGGTGCAATTCTTATCCCCATTTCACTGGTGAGGAAACCAAGGCTTGGAGAGGTCAAATGACTTCCAAAGACACACAGCTAGAAGGTGGAGTGGCTGGGATTTGAACACAAGCAGTCTCACATCAGAGCCCACGTTCTCAACCATCAGCCAGGGCTGCCTCCCATCGCTCTGTTCTGTTGCAACCGTGTGGAAGGGAGTAAGGGGGCAATTTCCAGAACAGACAATTTGGTAGATAAACACTAAAGTCACCCAGTGAATTGGTGGCAGAGCTGGGATTATTTATTTTATTTGCATTTAATTGACACTTACATGGCACTCACTATGGCCAGGCACTGTTCTAACAACCCTGAAGGCAAGTGCTGCCATTAAACCCATTTTATAGATGAGGAAATGAAGGCATGCAGCTGTCAGGGCACTCGGTGAGTCGGGGCAGAGCTGGAATCAGATCCCATGTCTCTTGTACCAAGCATTCCAGGCCCTTCCCTGCCATCAGGTTGTCAGTTAGGAATATCTGTGTGTGTGTGTGTGTGTGTGTGTGTGTGTGTGTGTGTGTTTGCGCGCACGTGCATCAATGTGTGCACATGTGCAGGCATCTCAGTCACGACTATCTGTGCTCAGCCCCCGTAGGAGTTTCCTGGCATTTCCCTCGCCCGCCTCGCCGAGCCTCCTCCTCCCGACTTTGCTTTAGTCTGTCATTAGCGTGGTCCTGGGCTTTGAAAGCAAATTTCATTATAAACGTGACAGCTGGCAGCCCTCATGTGTGCCTTTTTGCTGTGAAATGGATGCTACAAAGCTCTGACTAAGAAAGGCTGTGTGAGCCTCCTCACGTGTGCATGAGGAGAGGCGGTCCCTGGCCGAGAGGACGCCCACCCCCGCCCGCAGGCTTGAGACCGAAGTCTCAGTCCGCGTCCTAGGCCTGGGTTCTGCCAACACCGGCTGTTTTCGTTCCAGGTCTAAACTGGAAGATGCTGTTCTGGATTTTAATTATGTCCTGATAACTGAGTCAAATCCCCAAAACGCCTTGTTAGGGGATCAATCTGTCAGGGAACCAGGTTTTGCATTCCTATAGACAGCTGCAAACTTTAACACCTTGGTCAAGTCTGTGGCCCAACCTAAGCCTCTGTTGTCTTATCTGGGAAATGGGGAGAATAATGCCTTCCCTCAGTCCAGGCCTCCAAAGGACTCAAAGGAGAGAAGAATGTGTTCTAGCTGCAAATAATATACTACCAAACTGACTGCTGTCCTTTGTCATTTTCTGAGCAGGAGTTGGGGTGGGGGCTTCAGTGGGAATGGCCCACATGGACGGTGGGTCAGAGTCAAGCCTGCACTGAGGCTTCCCTGGAGGAGGATTTGTCATACCATTACCTGAGACCTGTTGTCACCAGTGACTGTTGCTTACGGCATCACTGGCTTCAGGAACATGGGCTGCCATGTTCACTGTCAAGGGCTCCCACTGCTGCGATTAGCAGTGACAGAAAGTTTCCCACTGGGTTCCTCAGCCCATCCTGGCAGGCATGCTCATTCCCCATCAGATACCTGAGTTTGTCCCATTTGGCTTGTCAGCAGCACTTTCCTGGTCGTTCATTGGTCACTTAACAGAAAAGGAATTCAGAGACCAGGAAGTATTGATTAAATCATATCTCTAAATTGCTCTGCTATCTTCTCCACAACATGGATGTTGGTTTTCTGGTAAGGTCGCTGCAAACAGACAGCTTTGCCCTTCAGAGGCGCGGCTCCATTCTCCTTTGTTTAACTCAGGGGCCTCCCTATTGTGATGCTCAGGAAATGTTCAGTGCATAGAGGGATGGACAGATGAATGGATGAATGATGGAAGATGGATGGATGGGTGGATGGATGGATGCATGATGCATGGATGGAGGATGGAGGATGGATAAAAGGGTGGATGGATTGATGGATGGATGGATGATGGGTACATGGAGGGATGGATAAAGATTTGATTCACTGGGAGCTGAGAAATCTGTTTTTAGTCCCAGCTCTGCCATTAACTTACTGCGTATCCTAGAGTAAGAGGTTTTCCTTGCCTGGTTCTCAGTTTCTTCATCTTTAAAATGACATGGACAAACCAGTGATCGCCAAATGTTTTCTACTTCAGGAGTCAAGCCTTCCAGTGTGAAGTTGGTTATTTAACACAAGACCTGTTCCGGAGTTGCTGGTTTCATTCTAATTCCCATGAGCGCCTTTCTCTAAGTCACAGGGGGTCTTCCAAACTCCATCATACGATTTGGGAGTTGTGGCTTTAGAAGAGAAGGCCAAGCAGGTGACATAGGACCTTTTTATTCCAACTATTTCAGACAATGCTGAAATGTTAATGCTGCAGTGCAGGGCAGGACAGGAGTGCTGGACAAGAGCTCACAGACAGCGGTTCCACTGCCACCTCCAGCAAGCTCTTGCATATTCCTCAACCCCAGACCAGACATCTCCTCCTGGAAAGCCTTCCGGGACTACCACTTGTCCACTCCACCTTGCCATCCCCAGTGGAGTCCCCACTCCTTTCTCTTTTCCCACTGTCCCACAGACTCACCTCCAGCCTGCCCCCGCCCCTGACACCCCATGAAGATTGGGGCCATTTTGTATCTCTGTGTAATCTGGAGCCCGGTGCAGGTTCTGGAACCTAACAGGGCTTAGTAAAGTTGAAAGATTCAAAACATGAATGGCCTAACAATTGTCTGAATGAATTAAATAATGATGCCTGTGATCTCTAACTGGAAATCTACCTTTCATTTCCTCTCTGAGTTTCATTTTCTTTGCATGTAAAGGGAGAGTGTTAGGTTGAATGAGCTGAGATCTTTTTCAGTTCCAAAACACCCAGACACACACACACACACACACACACACACACAGGCTACCCAGCACTTGACCTTGCTGGCCTCTCAGATTCGATGGGTAACTCTCTGTGTGACTGTGTGATTTGACAGATGGAGGTGTGCACGTGGGCGAACGCCTTTTCCCCTCCTCACGTCTTCTCTGCCTTGACTCTGCGCCCTGCTCCAGGTTGCCCTAGAGCCCTAGACATTAGGACGGGTGCTGGTACAAGTGAAGACTGATGGAGGCCTGGAAGACAGCATATTACAAACTATTTGGAAAAACTAGTAGCAGCTTCCTGGAGGAGGCAGCATTTTTTGGCCTTATAGGAGGGAAAGCCTTAAATGCAAAAGGGGAGGAAGGTATGGGTACGTCTCAAAGGGAGCCACAGCAGATTTCTGAGCTGGAGAATGATTTGATCAGAGTTGCAGTCAGGACAGACAGATCTGGCAATGTGCTCCAGAGTTAGACTGGGCAGAGAGTGAGTGGGGAGGTGGAGGAAATAGCAGCTAGGGGCTGTTGCAATGGGTCCAAGTGGGAAGACTTGAGTAATGAGTTACATTTTTTTCTCACTGTGTTTATTTAAACAAACTTCACCTTGCACCCAAAGAACATGTTGATTTAATACCTCCTGCTGAGTTGAGGTTTGACGGTGGGGCACCGAGAGTGTAGCTCTTTCCACCTTTAGTGGAGGCTCAGCTGATAGAAGTAGAAAGATGGTCAGTTCAGTGGGCTCTGAGGATATTGGACAACTGCCCAGGCTGGTGGCTGCCAGGCTGCCAAGAGTGCCTTCTGGAGACAAGGTTTCATTCCAATGTACTCCACCACAACCCCAGACCCCAGGATGCCAGCCAGGGGACTTTGTCCTCAGGCCCACCTCCCTGTCTGCTTGTCACTTGTTGTGAACAGAATGGTTTTCAGGAGGTCCCAGAGGAGCCTTGCCCACAGGAAGCCGGGTCTTCAACCATCCACCTGTCCCGAAGTGAAGGAGGGAGCCCGTATCCTTCCTCTTGCAGCCAACAAACCGCTTGGGGCTTTGTTGCTTCCTAAGAAACAGAGCTCGAAGGATATTAGGAATGATGAGAAAGAAAGAATGAAAGAAAGAATAAAAGACAAATAAAGATGGGTTCAGGGGGTCTGAAGCTCAACAATAACAGACCAGAGACATCAGACAACTTTATTCTTAACTGGTTCCTGCTTATATACTGCAGGGTTCACGTGACAAATAGTACGCACGCACCTGGTGAGAATACAGAGTGCTTACTTAAGATGACCACAAAGAACCTGGGGCCAAGACAAAACAAACTTTCTCTCTTTCCCCCAGACTGTTCTCCATTAAGCAAATTACTATCTCCTCAATTTCTTGCCGCTACTTTGACGCCAGCTGCTCCCAACAAATTCTGCAGGTCTTGTTTAAACCCTTGGCTCCTACAGGGCTTCAGGGGAAGCTTGAGGGGCAGGAGAAGAATCCTGGGGAGCAAAGAATAGCTCAATCTCCTACCCAGAGTGTTAGGTTTAGGAGCCTCCACTCACAGAGTGCCCCCCAAAGGCATGCTGGTGACAGCGGTGTCAGGCTGGCTGAATGTCAAGGGCCCGCCAGCACCCCCACATCCCCTTCAAAATGTATTTCTTCCTCGGTTTCCCCACTCCTTCTCTATTTTAACCCAGACATCAGTTCAATTCATCCTCAGACACTGTTTTTCCTGTCTGCCAGTGGGCACAGAGCCGTGGCCTTCCTGGCTCTGCCGCAGGGATTGTCTCACAGTCCATGGCATTGAGGAGCCTGAGGCTCAGTGAAGTGGCTTGCCTGAGGGTCCAGGGTTTTTGAATAGGAGAGCTGGGGTTTGAACACAGATCTCATGACTCAGGGCCAGGGCTCAGGCTACCACATCCCTGATATTTTCTCTCCTCCTTCTGCTCCAGTTGACTGATGTTGAGTTGTTGACTCCTTTTCATGAAGGAGTTGAGATACCAGTCATATAATAAACTGAAGAATTTCTTCTGAGTAGACACTCTTATGCTCCAGAACCTTCTATAGTTCCCTGCTGTCTTCATGGTTATGCATGAAGTCCTTAGACTGGCCATTTGGAGCCTCCATAGAAGCTGAGCCATGTCCACAAAACTGCCTGGGTTCCTTCTCTGCCAGCCATACACTATCAGCCTGTCACACACCAGTTTAAATGCTCTTCCCTCCATGACACCTTTTAGAACCATTCCTGACAAAGCAATCCTTCTCTGAACCCTTTGTGGGTACCATTCACGTGCCACAGAGAATAAGGACTCACTGATCACAGGCACAACCTTCTGCACTGTGCCTGGGAGGCAGACAGGACACAGATGAGGGAAGGCAGTGAGCTGGGGCTGAGCCATCTTCCTCCTGAACAGCTCAGGACAGTGTACCACAGAGCCAGCGGCCGCCCTGCTGGACTTCTGCCTCTCCTCCTGCCCCTCTGGACTTTGGCTTATGGTCTGGTTCTCCTACCTGGCCTCTCCCTTACCTGGGTACCTGGTGATGTACAGAAGCCATTGTGCTTTCCTCAGAGATGCCCTGGTCCCATTTTACAGATGAGAAAACTGAGGCCATTTAACTTGCACAAAGTGACTTGCTCAAAGTCTCATGGCTAGAAGGACATCAGAACAGGGATTCATTTATTCATTCATTCAATCATTCATCTATTCAACTAATATGTACAGAGTGCCTAATGTGTGCTGAACAAAACTGATGCAGGCCTTGCTCTCCTAGAGCTGGTGTTCCAGGTCCTGGGCCTGTCCTCCAAGACAGCACAGGGGCCTGTCCCGAGACTGGGACACAAAGGGGCCACATGTACCCTAGGATCTGACTCTGGTTTTCTCTGGGGATATATAGAGATTCATGTCTTCCTTCTGGGTTTCAGGCACTTAATCCATCATGCTTTCTGCTATTTGGGCCTGCGAGCATCTTGGGCTAAAATCCAATGGAGTCATCTTTCCTCCCATTTAATCTTTAAAATGAGAACTGAAGGGCTGTTGATCACTTTCATGAGCTGCAGGAGATGATGGTGGCCTGATGGGGCTGTAATTTCCCAAACCCCTGTCTTCTCAACCCTCCTGCAAATTGATGGGCACAGCTATTTACCCTCAGGGACTACACTCCATCATCCCAGAGATGCGTCCCCTGTTGGCTCAGCCTCTCCAGCCAGAGCCTTTGTGGGCCAGAGTGGAGTTAAGAGATGTTCATGGGTCAGGAGAGGCAGCCAGCCTTGTGCCAATAGCAATGTTGGCAGCCTCCATTTTTGCAGGCTGGAGGTGGCCAGAAGTGGCTGGAGGTGGCCGGAGGTGGAGGGGACCGAGAGGAACACTGCTGTGCTCCCATGGCCACAGGGTTAATGCCTGGAGTGGGGGAGGGAATGTTGGGGGGGGAATGGGGTGGGCTTCACTGTGGTCCAGAATCTGCCCCCCAGCTTTGCTGGCAGTACAGAGAGGTATGAAAGAATAATATTAAGCAGATCAGCCGTGGGTTTACCATGAGCCACACACAGTGCCAGGTCCTTTACAGATACTATCCCATCTAACTCCTGCAACAAGCATATGAAAGAGACGTTCTTGACTTGATTTTTCAAAGAAACTGAGACTCGCAGAGGTCACAGAGATCAAGTGCCTTGCCCAAGGTCACACAACTATTAAGTGGTAGAGCCGGAATTCAGCCATAATCTTTCTGCTGCACTGCTAAAGAAGTCCAAAAGCTTGGTGTTTTTGTTTGTTAATGCTGTCAGAAATGCAATATACAGAAATGGATTGGCTTTTATAAAGGGAATTTATTAAGTCACAAGTTTACAGTTCTAAGGCCATAAAATGTCCAAACTAAATTATCCACACAAAGATACCTTGACTCAAGAAAGGGTTGATGACATTTGGGGTTTCTCTGTCAGTTGGGAAGGCACGTGGTGATGTCTGCTAGCTATCTTTCCCAGCTTCTCATTTCAAACAGGGTCCCTGGGGGCATTTTCTTTCTGCATCTCCAAACATCTCTCTCTGTGTTGGCTCTGAAGCTTTTTCCAAAATGGTTCCCTCTTAAAGGACTCCAGTAATCAACCAGTAAGACTCATCTCCATGGAAACCACCTAATCAACAGGTTCCACCCACAATTAGGTGGGTCACATCTCCATGGAAACAACTTAACCAAAAAGATCCCACCCAACAATATTGAATCAGGATTAAAGAACATAGCTTTTCTGGAGTACACAATGATTTCAAACCGGCACGCTTGGTGTCTGACTCACACATACCAAATTCACAAGAAACTAATGTATAAACTGGAAAGCTGAAAGCTGAGTTATTGAACTACAGCATTGCTTTAACTTTTTCAGGGCCCAGAACATTCCTGGCCTTCATGGCTGAATTAGTCACACACTTGATTTTCAGTAGGCATTAAAGCAAAGGAAACGAGTTTGCACATTTCTGGGGGAGGGTTCACTGAGATCAGTTGGCGGCCCTTCCACCAGCTACTGGAAGAACACAGATAAATCTTTCCTCTTTGGCTTCCTTTTCTTCTAGATTCCTTTAAGCCAACTGCTAATTTTATCTAAAACACCCCAAGACCTGGTGACACAAAATAGCCACCATTTTGTTAGGCACATGAATTTGGTGGGTTAGGAATTTGGGCAGGGCACAGAAAAATTGGCTTGGCTTCATGATATCTGGGACTTCATCTGGAAAGACTCAAAGCCTGGGGTGACTTGACTGGCTGGGGACTGGAATCATCTAGAAGCTGCTTCACTTACATCGCTGACACCTGGGCTAGAGGGCTGTTTGGGTGTCTCTCTCTCTCCCTGTGGTCTCACCTCAGGGCCTCTCTGGGACGCAGTCATATTATAATTCATGGTGACTCGGGGCTCGAAGAGTGGGTGCTCCAGCAACAAGGCAGAAACTGCACGGCCCTCTGTGACCTGTGCTCGGAAGACACATGGCTCATTTATGCCATTTCACTCCTGCAGCACTTGATTGATTGATGCAGCCACAAGCCTATCCAAATTCATGGCCTGAGCATCTGGACCCCAACTCTCAAAGGGAGGCACAGCAAAGAATTTGCAGCCATGTTTCAAAACCATTGCAATCATATTTTTTCTTCAGGAAAAGCACAAGTGAATTAATTCTTAGGTGGCTTTCTTTTTCAAGATCCAGTCCCTCTTTCCAAAGATGATAATTAATAAAAGCGAATGCGATCTTTCCTCCCATTTATAGATGGGAAACCAAAGCTGCCAGAAATCACCCAGCTAGGAAACTTTGGTGAGAGGACCCATACCCAGAGCTCTTCATCTCCCAAGTCCATGCCCTCAGCGGCCATGCCACATGACCACACTGCCCTACTTGGGAACCTGCTTTGTCCAGTCTAACTTGTGGGTCCTCTGAGTGTCTTTACTCTTTACCTCTTCTTCTAGTGGGTTCCTGCTGCCCTCACTCCCAGAGGAAATTCTTATCTCCACATCCCAGAGATTCTTCTGCTGGTACTTTCTAACAGTTGATATAGGTTTGGCGGCTTTTAGTTGGTTTCATTATAAAAATGCATAGTGAAGCTACAAGAATTAAAATTGGGAACAATTCAAATGCCTTTCAACTGGGAAACGGATATGTTGTGGTATGTTCATACAATGGAATATTACTCAACAATAAAAGGGAATGAAGTACTGATACATGAAACAACATGGAGGAACCTTAAATGCATTCAGGTAAGTGAAAGAAGCCAGGTTCAAAAGATTGTTTATCCTGTGATGCCATTTACTTGACCTAATGGAAAAGGGGAAACTATAGAGACAGAAAACAGATCAGGACCTAGGGGTAGAGGTTTGACTTAGTAAATCTTTTGGGAATTGTTGGAACTAGTCTATATCTTCATTAGGGTATATGTGTGTGTCAAAACTAACTGCATCTGAAAAGGGAAGACTTCTACTGTGTGTAAATTATACCTTAGTAAATTTGACTTTGGAGATACTCCATTCCATCATTCATCATGTATTTCTTGAGTGCTAACTATGCACCAGGCACTGTTCTAAAAATCAAAGAACCCACTTTTGTAGAATTCATATTTTTGTGAGTATGTAATAAAATGCAATGACCAGACAGACAATGAAATAAAATAAATAGTCCTGAAATAGATACAGATAAACCTGTGTTTACATCTACATATAAATATATTTATGAATTTAATAAAGGATAAAGATGGCATTGCAAATTATAGAAGAAAAATTGATTATTCAATAAGTTCTAACAACACTTATTTATATCCCGAAATAAATTCCATATGGAATAAAGATTGACATGTAAAAAAATTGAATGTTAAAAATTTAGAAACCAAAAATAATAAAGAAGATATAAATATTTATGTAATCTTGGCCTGGGAAAGAGCTTTCTAAGCATGAAACCAAAAGCAAAGGCATAAAGTAAAGATGAATAGATTTGACCATATATAAATTGAAAACTCTGACACCAAAAACACTATAAATAAAGCTAAATGTCAAACCACAATGAAAAAAATACTATTTGCAGCATATAATGTGGAGCAAGGATTAATATCCTTAATGCATAAAGTATGTTATGAATTGATAAGAAAAAGGCAAATATTGCAATAAAAATGGGTAAAAGACATAAAAATCTGACACTTTATATTTTAGCTTTACATTTTGACAATTCACAAAAGAAACAATAACCTTGATGGCCAAAAACATAAGAAATATATTCAACATCACTGGAAATCAAAAGAAAATGCAAAGGAAGACAAAGTATAATTATTTTCTCTACCAAATTGGTCACAAAGTTTTAAATGATAGATTTCAGGTTTATTGAGTTTCAGGAATTAGGCATTTTCATTGCATGCTGGGAGAAGTGTAAGTTGATGCAACCTGTCTGGAAGACAATGGAATGATAGATATCAAAAGTCTTTATGTTAATTATTTACCTATTGTCTCATCTCCCTGCTATCCCCCCCCACAACTTGCCTCCATATGGGACTGGAAGTCTGTAAATTACATTTTCCAGATGCTTTACTGGCTTCCAGTTCTGCCAGTGGGAGGCAATGGTGGGAACTGGAAGATGAGAAGACAGAAGAAGGGACTGATTCTCCTTTGACTTCCAACTGGGGTCTGTATTCCTCCAGTGGAAGACAGCTGTGGTTCAAGCCTCAGCTTCATTGGGGCCTCCCAGACTCAGCTTTGCCCCATCACCTTCTGAAGTAGCAGCAGCATCCATGCCATTTGTCCCCTCTGCAGGTCTGACCATGGCTAGCAGTCTAAGCAGCAGGCACATGGTGCTCGTGCTGAGATCACATTGTTGTACCTCCTCTCAGAGTTCTGTGCACCAGCTGTGCCAGTTTGAAACTGTTATGTACCCCAGAAAAACTGTTCTTTCATCCTGATTCAGTATTGTAGGGTGGAAACTTTGATGGATTGTTTCCATGGAGATTGACCCATTCAATTGTGGGTGTAACCTTTTTGATTAGATGGAGAGGTGACTCCACCCATTCAAGGTGGGTCTTGATTAGTTTACTGGAGTCCTTTAAAAGGGGGAAACATTTTGGAGAAACTTCAGATGCAGATGCTTGGAGAACAGTTGCTTCAGAGCCAACAGAGATGTAGACATTTGGAGATGTGAGCTTAGTGGATAACACCCTGTTCCTTTCCATGAGGTGCTAAGTAAGCCAGAACCTAGAATTGTGTCCCAGAGGAGCTAACTGAAGGTCCACAGATGCTTAGAGAGGAAACCATTGGCATCAGAAGCTGGAAGCAATGGAACTGGGAAAAGGACCAGCAGGATGTGCCTTCCCATGTGACAGACATTGGCCTTTCTTGAATGAAAGTATCTTTTCTGGATGCCTTAGTTTGGACATTTTTATACCCTTAGAACTATAAATTTGTAACTTAATAAGTCACCTTTATAAAAGCCAACCCATTTCTGGTATATTGCATTCTAGCAGATTTAGCAAACTAAAACACTCCATTAAGAGTTCCAAGTGTTGACTTTGGGGTGCCATCTCTTAAGAGTCAAAGTATGAGCCTTTTGTTGGTTCTTCCTCCATGCTCCTAAGTTTGGTAACACTGCCTCTTCTCTTTTGTTCCCCAGGTCCTGGGGGTGGTAACTGCTTGCTTGAGCTATTAATCTCTGCACAACCTAAACATTTTTTTTTCTCTTTCATCTGCCCAGTACCGAAGTGACCAAGTTCTTATATTAAATTTTCTCTGTTTGAAGTACCTGTGATTTCCCTTTTCTGGCCTAACTCTGATGAATACAGTTTTTATGCTAGAAATTCCACTTCTAGGAATTTATTTTAAGAAAACAATCATAGATGCATTTAACAAATTGTGATATTATTTATTAATAGCAAAAAATGAAAACAACCTGAAAGTCCAATAGGAGATTGGTCAAACAAATTTGTGGTATGGTAAATAATGGAAAATCCAGCAATGATTAAAATATAAAATAATACTGTGAAATGCTGGGAAAGTCAGGGTTATGTGTAGTGGGCATCTCCCAATCTCCCAGAGCTTCCCTCCTTTTCTTTTCTTTTCTTTTTTTTTTTTTTTTACATGGGCAGGCACCGGGACGGAAACCCGGGTCCTCTGGCATGTCAGGCAAGCATTCTTGCCTGCTGAGCCACTGTGGTCCTCCCTCCTTTTCTATTATGTGCAGATGTTTCAATATGTTCCCATTCTTGGGGTGGGGGTGGAGGACATTAGGTCTAATGAAAAGTCCTGACCTTACCTTAAACCTGGAAACCAGGAACAAGCAACCTCAGCTGCTTGTCAGGGTGGGAACTCTCAGTGGCAGGCACCCCCACCCCCCTGGGTTATATAAATACCCTGCCCATGGCCAGCACAGATTTCTCTCTCCTCTCCAACTGGGAGTGGGGCATGGAGAACTGCTGTCCACCAAGCCTGACCTGAGCAGTTGCCCTCCCTGGGGAGCTGGCCATGATGAGATCTCTTCCCTGCACTTTTGGATCCTTTGTACTAAGCAAGCAATAAAGCGATTGTTTGCTGAAAGTTTCTGTTGGTGCCTGAGTCTGTGTTTCTCGAATGCACTATATAGCAACTCACTGCACATGAAAGAATTTGTAATGACAGGAAAAGATATTCACAGTGTGTTACAAATAAAATTTTATGTACATAATGTGAGCCTGGTTTATAAATTTTAGAACATGTATGTGCTATAAAATACAAACAAAAAAAATCACCAAACCTATAAGATAATATCCTAAAAGAAAAGCATTTGTTATATGGGAGGGTGGTGATGGTGGTATTATGAGTGATTTTTTTTCTTCGTTTTGATTATTTTTGTTTCTAGATTTTCTACAATGGGCATGTTTTACTTTTGAACAGGAAAAGAAAGGCATTCTTCTTTAAAAAAAAAAAAAAAGGCTTTCAGTGCCACCCTTTCCTCTGATCCTTACAAGTTTGAGGGAGTCAGAGCAGATCTTAGTACATGTCATGTTCTATGGGGAAACTGAGGCCCACAGTGGGGATCAGGGAAAGGCATTTTCCTTTCAACTTGTTCAAATGTGGGGTGGGATGGGGCATTTTTTCCTTCATCTGGACATCTGGAGAACAAACTGAGCATCGATGATAAATGATCAAAGATGTCATGCAGCGAAACCAAATAAATCTTTCAGCTATTTTTAGCACCCTCTGTTTCCACTGACTAACTCCACAGAGTCTTAGGCAGCTTCCCTGGGAGGCTATTTTGCTATTGATTTATAAATGTACTTGTAATTTTTATTACAAAAATTTCCAAACATTCCAAAGTAGAGCCCACTGTGCCCTTCCAGTTGCTCACACCTTTGACAGCCATCAAAACTTGTTTTGTGCCAACCCCCAGTTTTCTGGAGTATTGTAAAGCAAATTGCAGACTCCCAGTCATGTCACCCACAAATACTGCCGTTTGCATATCAAAATAAGGTGAGCGGATGTTATCTTAACTGATATGTCATATCTAACAAAATGAAATACCATTTCTTAATGTGATCTTATACCCCGACAATAATCAAATTTCTATTGGGGTCTTTCTCAGGCTCACAACTTCTCAGATGCAAAGGAGGCAGCTCTGGTTGGTGAAAGGGCAGGTAGGAGATGGGACGCAGCATAAAGCAGTGGAAAGAGGACATTGAGAGGAGACTGACTAGGGTTTTGCTGTGTGACCTTGAGGATGCTGCTTAACCCCTCTGTGCTTCAGTTTCTGATCCTGTGACGTGTGGAAAATAATTCTGTGCCCTCAGATAATAATCACACACTCTCAGATGCATTTGCTAGCCTTCATCTATCTGAGTTCTAGAAGGCAGCCAGCTTGAGGGCCAAACCCATTCCCCACGGCCAGCCCGGCAGAGGGATGGAAAGAAACATCCTTCTTGCTAATGTTGGGTGGCTGAATTGTGACCCTGCAACAGCCCACCTCCAATTACTGCCAGGACATACACACATGTTCCCAGTTCAGCTAATCAAATCAGTGTTTGTGTTACTACCCGCAGTCAAACTCATCCTAATTGTTGTAAAAGATTTTCAAACTCAGAAGGGGCCTGGGGCAGAAACAGTAAACGGGTCTCCTCTTTGCCCTTTCCTCCCTGACCTCACCCAGGTCTGCTGTTATTCATGTTATGTCAGGAGTCTATGTAAGATTAAAGAAAGGGTATTTTTGCTTACAAACAGATTAACAATATAGTTTGAGGGTTACTGGCACAAAATTAAGGTCCCTGGGACCCAAAGCAGGCAAGCGCAAGCGGGAAGGGAGACTGGCACTCAAAGAATGCTCTGGGTTCTTCCTTGTGCAGGCTGGGTTTGAGAAGGTGCCAGAAGGCTGGCAAAATAAAGTTGTGACAATTCGTGAATAATTCAGGGCCAAGAACTGCTCCAGCCCCCCAAGTTTTCACAATATCCAGGGCTGAAATATTCAGGACTTGTCCTCGCTCCTCCCCACTGGGTCTTAGAGGAAGGCTCTGGGCAACTACCAGCCACTATGCAGCCTCTGTGGGCCTCGGGGGCCTAGAGAAACCATGCCCACAAGGCTTTGCCTTGCCGCGGAACGGGCGGAATGGGGCATGCAGGCTGCCGCCTCCCCTCCAACCCCACCGTACGGCCTGCTCTGATACTATTCTCTGACCATTTTACAGAAGATGAGACTGAGGCTCAAACAGCTTCTTCTTTGCTCAAAGACACACAGCTTCTAAGTAGCAGAGCAGGTGACGCCTCCTGGTCTATCATTGTCTAAAGACAGTGCTGTTTCCACCAGAGGGTGCTGCCTCTGGGTGCCTGAGTTATCAGTGTTTGAAATGGTTCTTTTAATCGGGATGTTCACAAAAAGCAGTTAGTTGAGAAAAACTGAACCACCACGGAATGCAGTTTATACATGCTTAAGCAGAGAGTTGATTTGAGCATGAATATTTTGTAGCAAATTACAAAGTAATAACTGATGCAAAGTAATAGCTAGCGTATGATTCTGTTGTCCATTAATTCCTTAATGCATTCATTTGTTCATTCGTTCCCTGAGTATTTATTGAGCACATATTTATAGGTGCTGGTTACTGTGAGTACACATACTCAAAGGCACATTTCCTGCCTGTAAGTAGCTTGGGAGGTGAGGTGACGTCCGTATCCAAACAGTCCAGGTAGGAAGTGAGAAACACCACAAGAAGGATGAACACTTGTCCTGGTTTGCTTGGAAGAGTCCCACTCTGTGACTGTCATCCTGGAGTTAATTTTTAATAGTGACTTCCTTTTACTCTCTAAGTCCCTGGTTAGGTTGTAGAGTCCATGGTGCCCTGAATGATGAGAGATGTACGAACAAACTCCAATAGCAAAAAAAATGTGATTTGTCACATCTGCCTGGTGCTGTGCTGTCTGCTGCTTCTCCACCCTGCTCCAGGCTGGCCCAGGAATGTATCAGGGAAGCGACACCAGCTATAGTGTATCCTCAGTCTGCCCTCAGCAACTGCACAAAGCTCAGTTGCTAAAGTGTCGGTTTTCTCCTGCTGTATGGATACATACCTCATCATTGAATTTCCTGTTTCTTTTTTTTTAAATCAAATTCATACTGCATATAGTAGCAAGAGTCAAACGTTGCATTTCATCGAATCAAAGATGCTATTGATTGTTAGATATCTTATTATTTTATATACCAGTAAGAAAAAAAAATGCTACCAGTTGTAACCATAAGATGCCACTGATGTTAAAACAAAACAGACAACATAGTTTCCGAGATGTTAACATGTATAAAACATGTGTCTTATTATCTAAGAAACGGGGTAGTTCCATAAAGCTTGTTAGGGAAATGGTAGTTGTCTCATGACACTTCTTGTCCCCACTTCCAAATCCCTGGAGGCAAACGCTTTCCATACTTTCAGCTGATTTACACCCCTCCCACTGGTATCTATCCTCTATATCTTTAATTTTATGTTTATATTGCTGCTTCTTGATGTTTCAGTTTTAGGCATTATCTATTGATTTTCCAACATGAAATATGAGGACTCGGCTCCTTTTCACACACGCACACCTCACATTCGTGCTTCTTGTCCTCTTTAGTGTCTCAATAGATTTCCATTAAAATCTGTTCAGGGTTTATATTATTATGACCATGTAGGATTATTTACAGGTGAGTCACATAGAAAGCTATTATTTTTCTTCTATGACACTACACTTTATTTTCCCTAAAATCAATAATTATCTTGAATTTTTTTTTCAATTCAGTGCTTTGCTCTGTTCTTGTCGGTAACATTATCGCTGAACTCCTTTTAGTCTATCCAAGTTCACGGTTTTATCAAATCAGTGTAAGCGTCTCCACGAGGCCTGGCCTGGAGCACTCTGAGCTGCCCAACTCTGTACTGGTTGCTTCCAAGACCTGCTGTCCAGCCAGCACCCCAGGCTCTCCTTTCACCAGCATCCAGGGTGCTTCCTCAGCCCTCTCTATGTTGGAATGCTGTCTATCTGAGCCTTGTTTCTTCCTCTTTCTTTTTTTTTTTACTCTGTTTTTTGGTGGGACGCATTCTTCAGTGGTTTCCTGAGTTATATTCATTACCTACTGCTGTATAACAAATTACCCCTGAACTTCAGAGTTTACGACAAATAAGCATTGTCACACAGTTTCTGGATTTCAGAATCCAAAAACGACTTAGATGGGCATTTACAGCTCACGCTGTTCTCATGAGGTTGCGGAAAAGTCATCAGCCAGAGCTGCTGACGTCTAAAGGCTCGCCAAGGGTGAAGGACATATTTCCCAAATGGCACACTCTCGTGGCTGTTGGTAGGAGGCCTCAGTTCCTCCCTAGTGGCTTGCAGAAGGCCTCAGTTTCTCCCAAACAGGCTTCTCCTCGCAGCTACTTGAGTGTCCTCACAACGTGGCAGCTAGTTTCCCCCATAACAAGTGAACGGAGAGAGAGAGAGCAAGGCAGAAGTCACAATGTCTTATAATCTAATGTTGGAAGAGACATGCCATCAATTCCATTGTTATTCTCCACAGATAGACCCTGATACAATGTGGGAGGAGGTTACACAACAGATTGAACACCGAGAGATGGGGCTCATAAGGGGCCCTCCTGGAGAACGGCTACCATAGCAGGTAAACAGTGGGGACATGACATTTGTGACAGCAGTGAGTGAACCAATAGTCTGCCAGCTGCATACTTTTAGGTTGGAAATCATTTTCCTCCGGAATCTTGAAGGCATTCCTCCCTTATCTCCTGGCTTTCATTATTGCTGTTGAGAAATCCTATGACATTCTCATTTTTCATCCTTTTCTGTTTCTGGAAGTTTTTCAGATCTTTTTGGTCCCTGCATCCTGAAATTTCACAAGGGTGTTTTGGGTCTTTGCGGGTTTTCACTCATCCATTGTGCAGCGCACTCAGCAGTCCCTTTTAGCCTGGAAATGCCTGCCCTTCAGTTTGATCTCTCGGGTTCCACTATTCTTTCTCTCCTATTTATTTGGATATTGAACTTCTAATTTTCTTATTTTCAGTTTGTCTACCTTATCCATTTTCTGGAAGATCTCCTCAATTTTTTCTTCTCATCCTTCTTTTGAATTTTCATTAGGGCTGTCACGTTTTAAATTTCTAAGCACTCTTAATTTTCCCTGGATGCTCCTTTAAAAAACAGCATACTGCTCGAGTTTCAAGACTACAAGTAGTTCTTAGTGGTGGAAAACCTGGACTCTGAGCCCAACTGCCTGGACACAAATCCTGCCCGCCCCCCACCCGCTCCCAAGTAGTATAACTTTGGGTAGTTACATAACTACTTTGTGCTTGCTTCTCTCATCCATAAAATGAGGATAATAATAACAATCCCTACCTCACAGGGTTTTTGTAGAGATTAAAGCAAGCCCTGTGTGTTGCGTATTATTATTACGATCACCTTTTTATCTCTCTGAGGATCTTAGCAATAATTTCGTGTTTAACTTTTCCTTCTCCCTGCAGTGTCCTCATTTGCTCCATCTTACTTTTCTTGTCTGCTTGTTTTGGCCTCTGTCATTGGCTGTCACTCATACGAAATAAAGGGGCCCTAGCAAGTTGAGTGGAGCTCAGCACCTATGGGCAGAGCTTATGCCAGCTGCTTCACTTTGATTGGCCAAGTTCTTTCACCCAGGAACCCCCATATTCATATTTTTAGATGCCTTCTCACAGGCTCAGTAGATTCTCTTTCTCTTACCTGGAAGGTAATTGCTGGGTGCCAGGACCCTGGAAGCCGGGTGGGGGTAAAATCTAGGGATCTCAACCTTCATTATGCAAATTTTACTTAATCTGTAGCCAATTCGGCAACCTTCTGTTTACCCTTGTCTGACAACAAACCTCTATTTTTCTGCACAAGTGGGGCAGGGTGGACATTCAACCAATGCTACTCTTTTTAAAAATATTTTTTTGCTCTATCTTCACCCCACTTCCTAAAGTAGCTATGACTGCCAATGTTTTAGTCTTTGGGAGATTTATAATATTATAAATTGGGTTGCTTTTTGGCTTTCTCCACTGCTGACTAAGGATTCCACTTTCTTGGATCTGCTGCATCAGTTAGCCCTGCTCCAGCTTTTCAGAGTCCGGATATTTGCTGCCTGTGTTTCCTTCTGTGCTTCTTTGCCTTTGGGGATACCACATGGACAAAGGCTCAGAGTTTGGGTAGCATAAAAACAGGAGTACTTGCTATGTGCTAGATGCTATTCTAAGTATGCCACTCATTATACTCTCAAATTCTTAAGTCACCCCTATAGAGACACAAAAGAGCAAAAGAGGCTGAGTGGCCTCTGGCCAGCTTGTGAGGGGCAGAGCCAGGATACGAACCAGGAAGTCTGACGCCCAAGTCCAAGTCCTTCATTACACTGCTGCAAACCCTGTTGTCTCTGTGGGAGAGTGGGGGAGGGACCAGTCCTCCCAGGGCCAAACTGTCCTTAAGAATACCCATTGGTTTTACTGCCGAGTATCCTTTTAAAGAGTATTTTCAAACAAATGTTACAGGGAATCGCCTCATGATCCTTCAGGTTACTTTTAAATGTCTCAAAAGGAAGATGAATGTTTGCTTCCTGTGCATCTACATGCTGAGATGTCACTTCCTCCCAGGATGCCTCCGTCTCACCCCAGCCTGAGGCTGCAACATCTGAAGCCATGGACACGTGGTCACCGCCCCACCATCCTCAGCCACCCCAAGTTCCTTCCTAACAGACTGGACAGGGGTTAATGAAACTGCTCAGAATTCCTTAGTAACATCTTTACCTATCTGTAACTTTTCCTTTTCTTCTTCAGCCTTTTTTTTTTTTTTTTCAGGCCAACAGAAAGTTACTTCTCCTACCTCCTCATGTTAATTCAAAAGAAACTTGCTGCACTTGCAAGAAGAGTCACAGTTTCCTCTCTGTGGCAGCACCTGCTAAAGCCTCCTGTAACCACTAGAGCATGCATAGTCAGAAGAAACCCCTAGAGTTTACCTTTGCCTAACTCTAATAGTAAAAATCACCCCCAACGAGCAGGCTAAGCTGCCATTCCTGAATATGCGATGCATGAAGTAGCATGGCTTGGATGACACAGGCTCCACTTAAGCCCACCCCTAACCCACATCACCTCACCTTATCCTAAACCCCTCCCCTACACGTGATGCCCGCCGCTGTGAGCACCAGGCAACGAACACACATTGGCCAGTAACACACCCACTGCGGGTGGCTTCTGGTGGTCATTCTCTTGGGAGTGAGGTCCGTCTTTTCCACATGGGTACATTCCTTCCACCCAGGGCTCCACATACACCTGTGAATGCACAGGTCAGCGCTGGCTCCCCCTCCAGCTCTCTCCTCTCCATTGGTGGTCCTGTAGCCAGGCTGGCTCCCCTCCCACGTCCATGCCCCCACCTTGCCACCCCTCAGTTGGCTGGATAGTCTACCCCCTTCCTTGGCTTCCTAACTCTTAGCTTGGTCCCCTAAGTATGGCCCCAAGCTGGCCTCTTAGGCATGATGAGGAAATTCATCTTTCCTGGCTCTGGACTGCAGGTTCTGTCTTTGATTCTCTGCACTGTCTGCTCTAGCAGGGCATAGGCTAGGTCTTGTATTAGGAGACAAGCTGATGGACTAGAACAGAGTTCCTGAATTCAGTGGCTTACACAGAGAGAGTGGTTTATTTTTCTCCCACATTAGTACCTGCTATCGCTGCACAGGGTAAATGATTGGCTCCCATCTCATGACCCCTTTCCATATCTGTACTCTCTGCCATGTGTCTTTCCCCACCAGAGTTGCAGTGTACCTCCCTGTGCTGGGATTAGGGCTCAGGCACATGCTTTTGGAACGTGGGTAGAAGTTACAGCATGCCTGTGATACTAGGCCATGGGAGACATTGCATGCTCAGCTTGCCTTGCTCCTCCTGCTTTCCATCACAAGATGACCAATCCCTAGCTATTCTAGGAGGAGGAGAGAAAGGAGAGCAGACCCAGACCAAAATTCTAGCTCTAGTAGGCCAGCCGAGCCCAGGTAGATCAGCTGATGCTCAGCCAACCTACTGGGAGAGATGAGTGCATATTGTATGCCACAGAGATTTCCGTGTTGCTACAGGGACAATCCAGGATGGGCAGACAGCTCTGCTCCGTGAAGTTACTTGAGGAGCCATGTTGGAGGTCACCTCTGCCATCCTAGCCTGTGGCTCCCATCTGTCCAAGGCAGCTGCTACAGGCACCAGGAAGAAGAAAACCAAGGAAGCCCAGGGCAATTGGCTTATCTTTGGTGCCCCAGATTCTGTACCCAGCACTTCTGCATACATCTTATAGAACTGAATTTAGTCATATGGCCACACCTGGCTGCAAGGGAGGTGGGAAATATGACTATACCCGGTGGCCATGTTCTCAACTAAAACTTAAGTGAGAGTGGTGATTCTATTACTTAATTAAAAAAAATTTTTTTTTTTTAGAAAGGAAGAAGGGATACCAAAGGCAACTAACAGTCTCCACCAAAGTCCTACTCATGCATCTGATCTATCTCATTCATTCCCACTTTCCATTCCAGGAGGTGCCAGGCCCTGTGATGGGAGGGCTCTGACATATCTCTACTGGCTACTTTCCCAAAGCCAAATCATAATACTCTGCATTTCACTGTCTGCATTTCCAAACATTATTCTGAGCAGGGGTCCATCGACTTCACAAGATTGGGGTCAGGGATCCATGATGCTTTATGCCCCTTCTAGGCCACAAAGAGGCCATATCCTTGTGCATTATTGATACCATCTTTAATTTGGTGACAGTTTCCAGCTTATAGACTCCTTAGTAATTCTACCTACATTGCCTTGGATCAGGAATAGGCAGAAAGAGTAGCTGAGCTTTGAGAGAGGCTTCAACCAACCTCAAAGGGGCTCTGGAGCTGGGATAGTCCCTCAGATGCTTCATATTGGGGCAAAGGGGTGGTCTTTGCACCTCCACATTGACAGGGCATTGGATGCAGGCCACCTGAGAGGGGGTGTGGCCTGTGGGCGAAGCAGCTCCCCTCAGTTGCAGGTAGTTGCGGGGAGGAGTTCAGCTGTGAGCCATCATCAGCCAGCCCTCCACGCAGCTGGGACAGCCAGTGCCTGGGTCCTGGAGGGGGCATCTGGGTGGCTCCATACAGCACCCACTTCTCCACCTTAGCCTAGCTTCCCGAGCCAACCTGTAAAATTCTGTCCTTTTGTTCCTTTCTGCACACTTGTAGCAAGCTTTGGCTAATAGCTCCAAGAGACCTTTAAATACCTTAGGAATTATCTTTTTGGATCTTGGAGGAAAGTTTCGCTTTTGGATGTCAGATACCACAAAATTTCCATTCAAAGGGCTCTTACTGTCTGGAGCAAAGGGTGGGTGCTAAGGAAGGAGTGGAAAATCTCCGGGCAGGCTGGCCTCGCTCCATTAAGCTCTCGGTGATTGGCTTGGCCCTCTGTCCACATTTCCCCCAGGAGATTGGACTCCAACACAGTGGTGCTCGGGGGCCCAGGGGACCAGAGGCTGTCAGACCAGCCAGTGCATTCTAAGCCAGAGGCTTTAGCTCCCTTCCTGGGCTTCCCAGATGTCCTTGAGCTCTGCTTCAGCATAGGTATTCTTAAGTGTCTACACCACGGGCCCCTGAGCATAATCTGGAGAAGTTTATGGACTCCTTCTCAGAATATAACCCAGACAAAAAAAAAATACAGAAAATTACAAAGGAAACCAATTATATTGAAGTAAAGTTGCCAACATATTTTTAAGACAAATTTGTGATATAACAATATATGTGCTTCTTTTTTAGTGCGTTGATACTCATCATAATATCAAAGTGGTGATGAGCATAAATGATATTTTGAAATATTTGTGACAACTATAATATCATACAAAAGTGTCTGTGATTTTCCTTGGTTTCAAAGTACTACTAATACTGTGACTTATTACCTACAATATAATTTTTTTCCACTCATGTTCATTGATCCCCTGAATTCTTTCTGCAAACCCTTTGGGGATCCATAAATGTCAGCATAAGAACCCCTATTTATGAGTTAATAGCTAGAAGAAGCTGAGTCCAAGCCAGGAGTTGGCCTTTCTAGTTCAGCTGCAGTTCCTTCCTCCTCTCAGCAGGTACAGAGCTGGCAGTCATTGGGCATTCTCACCATGCTGCCTGGGACTGACAACTACTTGTATCTATCCAGGCATCCATCCATGCATACATGCATACATACATACATACATGCATTCACTCAATAAATGTTTATAGAGCATGACTTCTGTGCATGGCTCCTTTCTGATATCTCAAAGGGTTTCCAAACTGGTGGCAGAGAAACACACAAACAAATTATGGTATCATATTGTTGGTGCTACCACCGAGGTTATGAGCAAGGTGAGGCAGAAGTAAAGTTGAAGGCAGGGAGAGCACTCCAGGCAGAGGGAAGAGCATATGCAATGGCCCCAAGATGAGAAAGGGTCTGTCTGGCATGACTGAGAAACAAAAGGGCAATATAATGGGGACGTGATGGGAGATGAGTGTGGTCAAGTTCAGAGGTTTAGATTTCATCAGCCATGATGTTTTTGAACAAGATGATAACATGGTCAGGGATATGGATTGGGGAGGGAAAAGACTGGAGGCAGGAAGACCAGTTAGGAGCTGGTGCAATAGGTCAAGTAAGAGATGATGGGTCCTGAGTTTAGGTACAGGCAAATGAGAGTGGAGAGAAGGGTTCAGGCTTAAGAGAAACTTCCTGAGTAGAAAGACTGGAGTTGATGGCCTGCAGGATGTGGGGTGAGGGAAAAGAGTCACCAGGGAGACTCTCAGCTCTCTGAATTGGAGTCTTCTCATACCCCTTGTGCTGGTTTGAAAGGATTTACATGCCTGAGAAAAACCATGTTTGAATCCTAATCCAACTTTGTGGGAGCAATTGTTTTTTTTAAAGCCTCTTCAGTACTGTATGTTGGAAACGTCAAAGATTATCTCCATGGAGATGTGACTCACCCAATTATGGGTATTAACTTTTTTTTTATTTTTTATTTTTTGCATGGGTAGGCACCAGGAATCGAACCCAGGTCTCTGGGATGGTAGGTGAGAACTCTGCCTGTTGAGCCGCCATCGCCCTGGGTATTAACTTTTGAATGGAGGGAGATGTAACTCCACCCATTCCATGTGGGTCTTGATTACTTTACTGGAATCCTTTAAAAGAGGAAGCATTTTGGAAAAGGCTTGAGATCTGAGAGAGCCACCAGAATGACGAGAGAACCATAGAGTCCACCAGCCAGTGAACTTTGGAGATGAAGAAGGAAGACGCCTCCCGGGGAGCTTCACGAGACAGGAAGCCAGGAGAAGACGCTAGCAAATGACGCCGTATTCGCCATGTGCCCTTCCAGCCGAGAGAGAAGCCCTGACTGTGTTCGCCACATGCCTTCTCACTTGAGAGAGAAACCCTGAACTTCATCGGCCTTCTTGAACCAAGGTATCTTTCCCCAGATGCCTTTGATTGGACATTTCTATAGACTTGTTTTAATTGGGACATTTTCTCGGCCTTAGAACTGTAAACTAGCAACTCATTAAATTCCCCTTGTTAAAAGCCATTCTGTTTCTGGTATATTGCATTCCGG
>PVIY010007588.1:20975-81343 GCA_004026745.1 Myrmecophaga tridactyla | reverse complement strand
ACTAATCTCTTCATTCACTGGAAATATGTGGGAAAGAACGAGAAGTGGGTTCAAAGGAACGAAAATGAAATGCGATGTTTTAAAATAATGAGCAGCCAACACGGTGTTGCAAAACGTGGCTGGAATCAATAACAAAACTTTTAGAGACTAACTATTGAAAATTATGCTAAATCAGGGGAAAATTACTTAAGAGGCTTCAATTCTGGAGGACTTAAGTGGAGTTTGGACTTCCCTTCGTACCTGAGGAGCAAGAAGAGGAGATGCTTTTCGAAGAGGAGATGCTTTTGTTGCAAGCGGTGTTTGTGTGTACGTGTGAAGAAGTCTCCCTGCTCCTTTCTCTTGCATGTAAAATCGGAAAAAGGAAACGATTTTATGGGAAACAATATGGACAGACTCATCAGTCCTCAAGCCCCATTGGTATCTGAACCGAGGACAGTATCATTCTTTAATTTGCAATCCCATGAATTCCTGGACTGGATACTTTATGACATCAAGGACTGGTCTGGCTCCATTCCAGGATCTAACACAGAATCTGACATACAGCTGGTCCTCTGTGAACATTTGTTGAGTGAAGGGAGGAAGGACAGAGGGAAGGAAACCTGGCTGAGATTAAGGGTAGGGCTCTGCTTTGGAAAGTCTAAAGCATGGTGTAGAAGGGGGCCACCGCTCTGCTCAGCTGCATTCAGCCTGCACCGAGATGGGGATTCTGAGCTGTGAGGCCCCTTCTCTCCGAGCCTGGAAGATGGCCTCGGTCATTTTTGTAAAAACTGAGATGTTGCCTCATTTGTTCATAAACTGTGAACTCAATCCCACCATCCCTTCTTCCTGGGGCCTTGGTCTTGACTGTGTCCATGAGTGTTCCTGGGTGGCCTGGGAAAGGCTGGATGCCTCCTGAAGTTTCCTCAATGGCTGCCCCATTCCTCTTCCCTCACTTCCTTCTTCTCCCCACATGAATCAGGCTCATCATCCATTTGCCTTCAGCTTGCTGTGTTCCCCGCAAAGAACTCCACATTAAGTAATTTGTCTCTTAAAGCATCTCGTTTCTCCCACTAAACTGAAGACCCCTTGAAGGCAGTAATTGTCCTTATATATATTCATATCTCCATTGCCTGGCAGTTAGTTGGTTCTCAATAAAAGCTTTAGAGGTGAGTGGGTAGATATTACTATGAAAAAAAAAAAAAAGACAGACTATCAAGACTTGTTGAAAATCAATCACATGAAAATATTTTCTGATTTTGAGCACTAGCTCCATCCATGCACTGGAATGTAAGGAAGCTCAGTGTAGTTCCCCAATCAGTCAGCCAGGACAAGCATGTTCATCTGTTTGAGCAGGAGTGTGTCATTGTAGTCCCCCAAAGAAGGGGATGCTCAGACGGTGTACACCTTCCCCACATGACCCCCTGGTCTCCATCCTGGAGACCCGTACCTTCTGGGCTCAGAAATTCCTCCAAGGGGATGCAGGAGCAGATCTGCCAAATCTTGGGGCTGTGCAACTGACCAGTTCTTGGCCAGGGCTGCTTTCTCTCCATCGAGGGAGAGGCAGGAAGAGGAAAGGGAAAGACGTCTTGAAGAACATATTTCTGAGGCTCAAAGGCCATCAGATATCACTTGAAATCACTTTGCCTTCGAGCACAGGGGAGCTGAATCAGAAACACATGGCACACACTCCCTCCCGTCACCCAGGGTTTGAGAAATCAAGGCAAATCATAACCGAAGAGCACATGGAGGCCACAGAGGTAGCCAGAGCTGGGTCCTGGCAGCTGTGCTAGGGAAGGGTGCTGGGAGCAGAGGAGATTCTCTGTAGACCTAGCTCACGAGACCAACAAAAAACTAGGATCCCTAATGTATAGGTTTGAGTCCAATTAGGAGAAAGGAGCCACACAGCAGCTTGAGCCAGTGATAACTGGGATATCTAGGGTCCCAAGAGCTGGACCGAAGGGCCCCTTTATTCAACATGAAGGATGGATGCCTTTGCCCAACTGGCCAGAAAACAAGCATCTAGACATTTAACATTTCACCCACCAAGATGCTTCCTTGTTCTTCTCATATTCCTTATCTCCCCTTCAACAGCAAAGGGCAAGAAGGCCTTCATCTTAGAGTGGAGGTAGAGTGCGGTAAGGAAGGGAACTGGGGGATCATTAGCTGGATCCTCCCCCGACCCCACTCGTCTTAGACACGCGGATCTGAACCCAACTGTGACAGCAGCAAACCACCAGGAGGCTCTGCAGACACTACACAGCACGGTGATGCCCTTCAGTTGCACAGAGAAAACCAAAAGGAATTCTGAACTGGTATCTGCAGGAAAATTTACACCTTTCAACACTTTCATAAATAGCTGAATGTTATGTATGGATTTGCAGCCTCCCCCCAGCCCCTCCCCACTCAGATGAACCCGTCTCTTGGGGACCCCCCGTTGCCACCAGAGTTACTTATGCACATGGCCCCCCTCCCCTTTTCTGGCACACACTGAAGGAGACAAGCTTTCACTGCAAATATCTTCTGCCCCAGGCCTTGTGCTTAAGTGGGAGACTCGGTCATGGTCCCTGCCCTCAAATAGCTCAGAGTCAAGTGCAGGAGACAGATGTGCAAGGAGAAAAACTACAAGGCAGCATGATATATGCTAGATGTGAACAAAATGCAGCAGGAAGCACAACTGGACCACCATCAACTCTTCCATTTAATGCGCCCAGAAGAATGGACCAGTTTGAAATGAATCTTGAAGGATGAGTAGGAATTTTCCAGGCAAATTAGATAAGGAAGAGCATGTAGGCAGAGAGACCTATGAAAGATATGGAGGCACATAAGGTCAGAAAGTAATGGGACAGCAGATAGACGTTCTGCAGGGATAGAAGCCACAGCATATTAATACACAGAACAGAGTGATGATGACAGTTGCATTTACATTTTGAATATTGCTTACGGCATGCCTGACAGTACTCTAAGTGCTTTACATGTGTTAACTCTTCATCCTCCCAACACAACTATGGGGCAGGTGCTATGATTCTCACTTTACAGATGAGGAAACTGAGGCAGAGTTGCTTGCCCAAGGACACACAAGTAGTAAGGGGCTGAGAGTTACTAGGGCCAAAGCTAGTGAGGTAGATGGGAGTATGGGGTGGAGTGGGGGTGGAAATCAAAGGACCAAGGAAACTCCTGCACACCTGCTGGTCAGAGTGGCCCTCCCGAGCCCCTCCCATGCTCTCTATTCCTGCACTAACCAGGACCAGACATGGATCAGGTTTTGAAATCTGATAAGAGACAAGATGGCTTGGAGCCAGCAAGGAAATGCTCACTTCCAAGAAAATTATATTGTTTAAAAACAAACAAAGAACCTCTCCACCCCCATTTGAAGCCTGTTATTGAGAATGACTTGGAGCCCCAAATGAACGTGCTGGTCTCCCAGGGGATGGGGCCCTTTTGCCCTCAATGGGCTGATTCCTACAAGGCTCACGCACGCCTGGCTGCACAGCCATGCTGAGCCAGAGCTGGTCAGGGTAGCTGGGAAGATGTGCATGTGCCAGAGAGAAGATATTCTTGCTCTTGCTTCCTAGGTGGGGAAAAGTGAGGCTCAAAGAAGGAAGTGGCTCCCCCGAGCCCTGAGTGGGCTAGTGGTGACAGAGCCTGCTCAAGTCTCCTGGTCTTCTGACCTCCATTCCAGTGCTCCTTCGGGAAACTCGTAAGTCCATCACCTCCCACCCCTGCAGGGGTTGGCTTTGCCCTCCTGGAAGCTATTCGCCCTCTGTACCAGCAGGCCCAGTGCTTGGACCTCAGTACCATCAAAGACAAATGGCCTCTGCAGGGATCAGGGGCTTCTCCAAAAGAGGCCCGTGCCCGGTGTACTACTGAGCTCCCAGGGATATCTGGGATGAGTCCTTTGGTGTCTGCAGAATTTCCAAGATGCAGATTCAGGTGGTTATGGAGCTACACACAGATGCAGACACATACGTAATGCCACACTATGTGGGACCTATTCACATCCCAAACTGCAGAACTTTCCGCGACCGGAAGGCTTCCTGCAATGCATCAAACTTTGCTTATGGGGAAATGGGTTCAGCAAGAGGAAAGGTGGCCTCAGTTCCAGGCTCTATGTTCCCCCAGCCTGTGGGTTGGCTCTGTCATAGTTCAAATATGAGTGTCTATTCATGAGCCCACTGGACTGTGGAAGGCAGGGCTTTTCTGTGTCAAAGATGTGCCAGGTGTGGCAGCCCTACATCCTTAGCTGCTACATCCACCCTGTCAAGATTAGCCCATACGGGATCACAGCGTGCTGCTGATCTCGCCCTGCTTATTCCCATCCTCTTCTAGGGGGTCTTGTCTCCATCGGCTCACGTCTACCTCACTTTCTACTGTCTATCTGACTCCAGTTCCTCTGGATCTGCACGTGGCCTCCCAGGATGACTTTCCACATCCTTTCAAGGACACAGCTCAGGCTGGTCATTCAGGCCATTTTGACTTCAGATGACCTTGACCAGGGCACAGCATTCCTCAGCCTTATAGACCTCATTGGCTGGCACCCTCCCTGGCAGCCCAAGGAGATCTGGAAAGAATAAATGGGTGGACGGATGGATGAAGAGAGCCATGACAGGCCCGAAATCCCATAAGACTGTAGCCACAGAACTAGGACCCATGGGTTCTGTATTAACTCACTGCTCTTTCTTCAACTCCCCACATGTTCTCCAGGGGCAACAGAGCAGAGGTGGATGGGGAGTCAGTGATAGAAGGGATGATGGATGGGGTGAGAGAGGTTTAAGACTAGAGGATGAGCAAGGGAGAAGGACAGAAAAGGAGTAAGGTGTCTGCTAAATATATTCTTGGTAAAGCCATAGGACTAGCCATTAGCATCTGACCCAGCAGCTGGACCAGTTAGACATAGTAGCTCAGCAATCAGCAAGCTACTTGTCTTTCTGTGCTTCAGTTTCTTTGTTTGTAAATTGGGGATAATACTATTGCCTAATTATGGGGTTTGAATGAAGTTAAATGTTTGATCTATTTTTTTTTTTTTTTTGACGTGAGCAGGCACCGGGAATTTAGCTGGGGTTTCCAGCGTGGCACTGCGTCACCATTGCCTGCCCTTGATCTATTTTTAAATGCTTAAGACAAAGCCTGACACACAGTGCTTTGGTGGAGGTGGCTCTCATCATTCATTAGAAAAAGCTGAGTGTCCACTGGTGTCCCACTGAGAGGACTATGTAAGATCTCAGCCACAGCTGTTATTTCCTACCTGTTGAGCAGGTCCCATTCCCCACTCCTACTTTTCTGAAGCAACTTCCCTACTGACTGCTGTCAGGAATCACGCTTGCTTTGTGTGGGATCCCTAGCACGCATCTCAGGAGCCCTGAACGGGTCTGTGACTGGTTGGCAACACTGCTAGCCAGGCTCTGCCGGCTATCCAGCATTCGCCTTCTGATACAGCAGGCATTTTCACTCCCCAATCCGTACGCTTCTCACAGCAACCCACGAGGTGGACAGGACATGACGCTACTATTTCTAATTGTACACGGGAAGGCACTGAAGTCCTGAAAGGTAAGACAGTGTGCTCAAGGGGCGTCTGAGCTTTAAAGGCTCAGCACAGGATGTAGGGGTTTTAGTGGCGTTTTGAAGAGGTCCCTTGTGAACCTATCCTTACAGGTTCTTTCTTTTATCTCAAAGGAAAAGATGAGGCTGGGGGAGAATGTGACTTCCTCAGGGGATGCAGAGACTTGAGAAGCCTGAAGACTGGAGGTGTGAAGGTCAATGAAGGGATGTGAAGGGTTGAGCAGTTTGAAACACCCAGCCTGGAGGGCTCCCTTACCTTCCAGAGAGCATTGCCTCCCACGCCTGCCCATGTGCTGCGAAGGCAGCTTCCTCAGCACGCCCCCACATCCACGCCGGGCCCACAGTCTTCATTTGCTTACTGTTCACCAGATTTATTGGGTGGATGCATCCATTTCTGGCTTGCTATATAAATAGCTACAAATACGCATTCTTTACAACTAAAAGGAGTAGGAGTGTTACACAGTGTGTGGCTTGGGGAGAGGGGACAGTGCTACATGGAGCAAACCCACAGGGCCGGGACCACAAGGGAAGTGGGATCTCAGCTCTGCTTCAAAGCATGGCGTCATCTTCCAGATGTTTCTACACAACCAGATTTTCCCGTCTAGACCATGCAAACTGATTTCCCACTCCCAGCAGAGAACTATGGGAAGCTCTGAACATGCTTCAAACAATGCACTGCTCCAGTGGCCTAGTGGAGCTGAAGAGAACATCCCATCTCCCGTGCGCCAGACCCTACGGACTAGAATATCATCATCTGGCACATTATTTCATTGGTTCAGAACCTGCATGAATTTCTGCAAAGTTGCCGACCACATGCACTGTGCTTGGGAGATGTCTGACACTGAATAAAGCCAGATTTTTCTTTTGAAAATAGAACATGAGATTTTCATGTAAGAACATGAGCTATAAGAGCAGGCTGATGCTGCTGGTGGGGGAAGTATGACGCGCTGAGGTGTCTCTTTGACTTTTATTCCATGGGAGTCTGGTCTGAGCAGAAACATGGACCTCAGGGTCATTTGCAAATCAGTGTGTACTTGAAGGAGCCTCACTGGCTTTATGCTTGGCCTGACGGAGACAAGACCAGACATTCTCTCAGCTGGAGCCTGCCATGGGGGTGCGGCATGTTGGTGCCAAGGTTGATGGTGGAGGAAAGAGGATGGTGGTGGTTCAGAGGCCTGGCACCAATCCCAGCTGCTGTAGGAAGAGCTGTGGGGTCCGGTCCAGAATCTCAGCTTCCCCAACTACAAATTAGGGGTGATAATCCTGTCCCTTAACCCTCCCTCACCCCTTCACAGTAAACACACCTCATCAAAGTCTTTTGCAGAATGAATAAGAAACCAGCTCTAAACATCAAGAAATAATGGCGGATGATTGGGACACTTATGCTCCACCCCCTGGCTATTCAAAGTCCTGTGAGTCAAACAGCAATTGAAAGAAAGACCTGGAAAGGGCCTTGGAGATAAGATAGTTTAATTGGCCTCCTTCTCCTTCCATTTCAGAGATGAGAAGTTAGAGGCCTGGAAATGAGACGTGGTTATTCTCATCTCCTCCTTCTGCTTCTGAACCCACCACAGTGACACACTGGTGGGGTTCTGGTGCCTGCACCTGGGGAGATCAGCGCCGTGGCTCACAGATTCAGACTGAGAGGTTTGGAATATGTCTCCTGGGCAGGCTGAACCCCAGTGTTAAAAGGAGATTAGCTCCTCCCAGAGAGGAAACATTCTCTGCTTCAAGTTGTTAAAAGCACGTTAGCACTCCATTGAGACTTCTTCCTGAAAACAGTAAAAGCCTGAAATTTTTCTTCTCTGTCAGGGGCAGGGGAGGCTCTTAAGTATAATTGCACTCTGTCTGTCTCACCCCCCACCCCCGCCACCACACACACACATATAGCTCTGGATATTGCCCATAAAGGCAAAAGGTCTTAGATGCTGATGAACTTTCTCTTCAGCTAAGGACAAAGTGACTCTCCTGCCCCTTTGGAGATCACTACATGCCCCCAACTGCCCGAGCCTCATGTCCAGGTAAATTTGTGTTTTCCATCAAAACTTCTATAGAGCCTCATATACAGAGGCACTCGGTATACACGTATAGAATGAACGTCTGAAAGAATAATGTCACCAAACAATCCAAGACAAGTGGATGTTCTTTCTTACCACCGAGAATCAAGATTTATGGAAAATCAAAAGGAAATGATGTTCTCCTAGTTCAATAGGGTCCCGGCATCCCAGATGGTCGGCAGAAACTGTGTTTAATATTCCTACCGTAATAGTCATGAAAAGAAGAGTCCAGAGTCAGATGAACCTGGGCTCGAGTCCTGACTTTGTCACTTAGTAGCTGCGAAACTTGAATAAGCGAGTCTTCACCTTCTCTAAGCTTCGGTGCTGTCGGGTCACATTGGGGAATAATCCTGAGATCACAGGGCTGCTGGGAAAATCAAATAAGATGACTCACGGGAAAGCGCCATGTAAACCCTAACCGGGAACAATGTGGATGTTATTATCACCGCGTTTACGAGAGAACAAAGCAGAGATGCAGAGGGCGGAAGCCAAGCACAGGCCACCTGGGAGCCACAATGATCTGTGATTCCCGGCTCAGGGCACAGATTCTGGTAGCCCAGCTGGTCCCTCCTGGAGACCACTCAATCATTAGAGGGTCAAGAGGGCTCTGTCCAGGAGAGGGGCCAAGTGAGTGGAAGTGGTGAGTGTGCGCAGAGGTGGCGGTGCAAATGCCCGGGAGTCCCAGGATTCAGACTTCTCTGAGAGAGGAGGGCCCCAGTCATGCTTCCGGGAAGCCCACCTGCAAACATACCAGAGACACCCCGGGCCCAGCATGGCCCAAGGCAGCCAGCACGGGTGGGAGCGCCTGGGAGCCAGGCAGTGGTACCTCCCATTCAGTGAAGGGTGTCACTCACACACTTCTCTGCTGAGCCATTAAGTATGTACATACTGAACATCAACTCTGCGCCAGGCACTGAGCTACTTGCTAGGTGATTCGTTCATTCATTCATTCATTCTTCCTACAATAACAAGTCCTGGTTGAGATCTTACTATGCTAGGCTCTGGGGCAGCGGTGGTAGATGGTGGGCACTGGTAGTGACTAAATCGCACATGGTCCCTGGTCACACTAAGCTTACAGCCAGTGAGAGGAGAGACAAGGAAATACTTCATCATAAATTGTGATAAGTATCATGCAGGGATGGAATCGGGGATAGAGAACAATGCTAGGGACAGCAGGAGGCACTGGATTAGGGACATCAGAGAAGGGCTTTGAGATGGCAAGACTTAGGCAAAAGTCTCAGGAACAGAAGAACTCAGCTATGCGTGTATTGTGGGGGTAGGGAGTGGGATGGGGGAGCAGGAGAGTGTTTCAAGTGGAGGAATCAGCCTGTGAAGGCCACTTGGAAGAAAGAGCTTGCGTATTTAAAGAGCTCACAGGAGGCCAGTGTGGTTGAAGCAGAGACAAGCAGGGAAATGACCAAGGAGGGTAGGTGGTCTGTGGGTCAGTGCTCCACTCTGAGGACGGATCCAGCTCCAAGTGACAAAGGTCTTTCCAGAGACAAATGCATCAAACTGACAAAGTCCTCCCCTACTCTCTTTCTTTCCCTTCCTCTTCCCTGATACTTAAAAAAATGATGATACTCTGTGCTGGCAGGGGTTGTGGGAACAGATATTAGTGAAACTTTATGGAAGGTATGTTGCCATTCCCATGAAAAACCTTAAATATGCATACCTTTTGAACCAACAGTTCCTCAGCTTAGAATTCACCCTAAGAAAGCACTTGGGGTCGATGAAAAAATTATCTGAAAGGATGTTAGTGGTACATCATTTATAAAATTATAAGTAATCTAAAAAGTCAGTAATAGGGAAGTGGTTAAAATAAAGATTTAGTCATCCATAAATGAAATACCATGCAGGTATTAAGAGCGTGTCTGTGAATTGCCTTAAGTGAAAACAATAAGACATCATGCAGCAATTGAATATGCATAACCAGGAGAAGGGATTAAACTGTGATGAATTCATACAACGAGGCAACAGGTAGCAGTGTACCAGCGGAGCTGCTGACAACACACAAGTATTATGGGTGATCCTTAGAGACACGATACTGAATGAGAAAAGTCCTAGAAGTCTTTACAAGAATCATTCCTTTTTTAAATGAAGCTTTAAAAAACGGGCAAAATGAAACCTTATCTATTACAGCCATATTTTAAAAAAATAAAGGGAAAAGCAGAACAAACTTTAGGATTGTTATCACTGGGCCAGGGGCCAGGAGAGAAGGGAAGCACAAAAGTAGAGGAGAGTTACTGATAATATTTTAGTTCTTGGGTTGAGTAGCAGATTCATTGCTGTTTCTTATGTATAGACCAGTGTAATGGGGTGAATTGTGTTCCCCCGGTTCTTGTGAATGCGACCTTATTTTAAGAGGGGCGTCTTTGCAGATGTAACCCAGTTAAGAAGATAGCTGGAGTCCTTATTAGAAAAGGAGGAGAGACAGACACACAGATGGTCAGGTGAAGACAGAGCCCAAGATTGAAGTTAGGCTGCCACAAGCCAAGGAACATCCAGGGCTAGCAGCAGCTGGGAGAGGCAAGGAAGGATCCTCTCCTAGAGGCTTTGGAGAAAGCATGCCCCTGCGAACACCTTGATTTTAAACTTGTAACCTCCAGGACTGTGAGAAAATAAATTTCTGCTGTTTTAAGCCACCCAGGTTGTGGCACTCTGAGATGCCAGCTTTAGGAAGTAGTGATGAGAAAGTGACGACAGCACAGCATGCAGCAAGCATTATTATTAACCAAAATACAATAAGGTGTGGCCTGAGTTCATTTTTATTAAAAAAGTACCCACACATATAACTATGTACTTATTGAAAATGGGTAGGACAACAATACAGCAAAATGGTAATGATGATGATTTCAGAATGATGGCGATATTATTTGCCCTTTTTCATTTCCACAATGAAGTTATACTTCACAGTTCGGAAAAAGTTGTTTTAAAAAAAGATGGCTAAATCAAATGCCACTTATAACTTGTTCTCAAGGATGCCGAGAAGAGCTAGATGTGGGAGCGGGAACGCCTCACAGCCTGGAAGTTCGAAGTGAGTGGGCGTGGGAGCTGCTCCTGACATGGCTGAAATGTGGATGCAGAGCCACGAGGGGCCATTCCAGAGTGAACCCCCTTGCTTTTTACCGCCCATTTCAGCCATTGGTGTCTACTCCTTGTCTAGAGGAACAACTGCTTTGCCCTTTTCCCCACCCTCGGTACCTAGGACTAGGACGGGAGAGGCTCCTTAGAGATGTAAATACAGAAATGAATGGATCAATCCATCACTCAGTAATTTCCTTTGGGGTGAATGTTTTTATTTATTTTTAATAGGGAAACAATAATTACACAGAGTACTGAGATAATCAATGTGGTTTTAAGCCACGCTAAGCATAAGGTAGTATTGTTAACCAGCAGAGAACCCTAATATGAGGTCAGAATTGGGGGAGATGGGAGAGCAGAGGAGGGAGCAGTTTGCTTTTTTGGAGATCTGGGAAGGCTTTAAAGTGAAGATACCGTGGGGAAGGGAAATGGAGGAAAAAGCTGTGGAAAGTCCTGCAGAAAAAGCTGTGGAAAGTCCTCTGCCCCTCCTGAGCCTCACCTGGGCGGACCCCCTTCTCGTGGGACACCTGCTCCCATTCAGCTCTGTTTAGGACTGTGTGGTTAAGTCTGCCCCATTCTGGGATCCAGTTAGCAGGCTTGTTTGCCTCCCACAATGAGCTACGATTATAACCTGAACATTCTCAGTAATAAAAACTGCATTTGGTCCCCTATTTGCTGTCATTTCCTTTTATTTCTTAATTGTTTGGAACTAGAGGGGGCCCCTTGGAGTAGGGTGAGGGTAATTGGGGAGGGGTGGGCTAGAGAGGGAGATAGAAGGCAGAGCATGGAAGCCCACGAATTTCAGGGTTGGGGGATTAGATTTTGGGGCCTGTAGGCCACAGGGAATCACAGAATAATCTGTGTTTTAGTGGCTAGAACACGCCACATGGCAGATGCCTCCTTGGCCAAGAATGCCTTTGGTTTTCCTCAACTCTTCATGGTTGGTTTGGTCACATGCCCACAATCAACATGGGTTGGCCATGGCAGGGGTGGGAGAAGGACGCATGTGTGCGAGCACAGGTCTGTACGAGTGCAGGTCTGTGTAGGCTTGTTTGTGAGCCCCCATTTGTGAGAATCTAATGTATCTGTCCCCACGTGTCATGTGGCCCACATGTGTCTATGTATGTCTGAATATATCTGAGCATCCCATGTTTCCATGGGAGCCTGTGACTGATTAGGATCCTAGAAAGAACAAAATCAGTTAATGTTCAGGGGCTTCTTAGCATGCACCAGGAACTCTGCTAAGAATTTTATGGTCATTCTCTCATTTTTATCCCTATAATGGTACCATGAGATTGGCACTATTACTACCCTACTTGGCAGCTGAGGAAACTGAGGCACAAAGAGGTTAAGGAACATACCCAAGGTTACACTTCTAGCAGAAGGTAGATCCAGGGTGAGACTGAGGTTTTCTGCTCTGAAGCCGTGACCTAGTGTGTCCCACGAGTCTGCAGGAGTGTGGCCATGTGCCTGGGTGTCCATGTACTCATGATCCTGATGGCATCTGTGCTAAACTATGTGGCCATGAGTCTCTTGTGTCACCAAGGGCTCATAAACATCAGTGCGTCCATGTGTCCACATGTCCAGGTATAACTGTGTGCATCCAGGTGAGCCCGTGCTTACATGTGTGATCAATGTGCATGTGTTTCTGGGTCACTCTGGTTGTGTGCCTGGGCCCGGGTGTTGGTGCACACTTGTGGGGAATTGGGGAGGACTCTCTGACACGCTGCCTGTGCAGACGGAGTGACAGTCCCATTAATTCCTGTTGCGTGAGTCCTGTGTGTCTCCTGCCTTCTGAAGCTTGGAGAAGTCTGCCAGACCTCCCGCTCTGCAGAAAGGCAGGCGGGTGGCCGCACTGCTGGGGGCCTGGCAGGGTTTATTTTCAGCGACTGAGGAGGACTTGTGGCATTTAATGAATTCCACTTCCCATGTAAACACCAGCAAACAAAGGGTTCCAAAGCCAGAAGCACTGCCCGCCTCATGTCCCCTGCAGCTGCCGTTGCATGGGGACACACCGTTCTGCCACCCTGCCTCCCCCCAGCATTGCTTCCCAAGACTGTCTGCTCCTTCCCTCTTCTCTGCTGCATGGTGTCTCCCCTGGCTCAGGCCTCACCATCTCTAGCCTGGACCCTTCGTGACGGCCCAGGGCCATCTCTTCCCCATCCCTCTCCCGGGGAACAAGAAGAAGCTTCTACAGCGCAGATCTGTCTGAGTGTGGTGAAGCCCATTTGTGACTGTCAGAACAGTGTGCTGCCTTCGATATGCACCTGGGGGTGCCTGTGTGTGCGATGCCCACCTTGTGTAAGCACACACAGCACCTATGCTAGTCTAAGCAGAGCCCTGCCACAGCCCTAGGAGCCTGGGTTCAAGTTCTGTGTCACCCTTGACTGACTCTGTGAGTGCTAGAATACTATGCAACTGTAAAGGGCAGCAGGAGTTGCGCACATCTCCAAATCAGGCCTAAGGAAATAGCCATAGGTGGGTAGTTTACAGAGCAAACATTCTTCTGCAGAATGAGGAAGATGGGTGGAAGGAAAGAAGTCCCTGAGGGTCAAAACAGAAGGTTCATTTCAGGAAGGAAGCAGGTCCCCAGAGGGAGTCTGAGACTACAGGGACAGAGAAAGAAGCTGCCCATTCCCAGAACACAGAGTGGGTCCTGCTGCACCGATGCTAATCGTGTGACCTTGGGCAAGTCACGTAATAATGCAGCAATCCTTTCTCAAATGGGAGTTTTTATTTTTAAAGTTGCAATAATAATTATCACTATAGTGGCTCCCACTTCTTAAGACACAGTACCAAGTGCTATATGAATTATCTCACCCACTCCTCACAACATCCTGATCAGCTCTCTACCTTCATATCCCTGGGTCGTAGATGAGGAAATTGGGGTTCAGAGATATTAAGTAGCTTGTCCAAGGCCACGCCTGGGCTATGCAGCAGTCAGGATTTAATCTCAATCTCAGACTGCTCCCACAGCTTTGCTCTTAACAGTGCCTGGGTGTTCCAACTCAAAACCTGGTATTCGAGGTTTGATGTTCATTTTCAGCTATCTCAAGAATTTTAATTTCATTTAAACCTGTACCTATTCGCAAAAACAAGATGAAGGTGTACCTAGAGGGTAGGGAATAGAAAAGGAATGCTGAGGGAACACAGCCAGAGGAGACTCGGCGACGGCTGCCTGGGACTTCCCAAGGCCTTACATCTAAGAGTCTGAGAGAAGGTACTGGCCGAGTCTCGGGCCAGCTTCTCAGATATCTTGAAGGGACCCCGGAGCCTGAAGCCCTTAGCTGTGTCACAAAAATCAGGCATCTGGATGGCTAACCAGACCCAGAATAAACAAAATGCCCCAGAGCATAATGTAGCGTCTGTAACAAAGCAAAACACATTTACGATCCTCTTGTTCCAACGGCAGGGAGGCAGATGCTCAAATGTTTCTGACATGATGTCTCACTTAGATGTGTAAATGCCATTGGCTTTCTCTTTATTTAGCAAGTTGCTTTTATTGTTGGTTTTAGTGAAAGTACAAAATATGCATAAAGTGTTTGGGAGGTCCATGCCCGCCCCAACTCTGCTAGAATCTCTGAAGTTCCTGAACCATTCATTCTTTCTCTGTGGGGGACCAGGCAGCTGAGCCCAGTGGGATGGGAGGGAGGACTGTGCCTGCTTTCCAAGGCTGGTGACCAGGTACATGAAAATACATCATAAAAGCCCTAGACCAAATTTGTGATGATTATATATAACAGGAGAGCCACAGAGCTTCCAGCTTCACTGTGGTGGTTAGTCATTAGGGCAGATCATAAATAGTCTGGTTCTCCAGTCTTCCCAGAGCACCACAGGGTGGCACTTTCCTACCCTCCTTCAAAGCCCAACTGACCAGGTGACTTGCTCATGGACAATGAAATGTGCATGGGAATGGCACATGCCACTTCTGGGAGGACGCTTTAAGAACTAGTATGCAATTTACCCATGCTCTTTTCTTCTCCATATTCCAGATAGCGGCTGCTCCAACACGTGGATCTCTGAGTGAGGATGACGGAGAACTCGTACACTACCTGGTTTGTGACAGTCATGTAGTACAGTTAGTATTGTGGTCTTAAGCTCCTAAGAGTATTGGGGTTGTTTGTTTTAGCAGCAGAGCTTAGCTGTCTTGACTGACCTCCTCCCTGCAACACAAACATCTGCTGGTGGTCAACACAGGTATTGTGTAAAAGATATTGGCTCTACCCGGTCCTTCTAAAGGCATCCAGGCCATTCTCTGCACAGCAGCCAGCATGAACTTTTTATTCCCCCTATTCTTTTAAGGAAAGCAACAAATTAGGGGTCGGTTTGGCAAGTCTCTCCCCTTACATGTCCTACAGAGCACCCTGGTCCCAGCATATCTCTCTGTGGGGATAATAAATAGGCCCAATGAAGTTTATTCTTTAACCCATTGGTTCTCAAACTTTAGCATTCCTCAGAATCATCTAGAGTGTGTGTTACAACACTGTTGGGCTCTACTCTCACAGATTTTGATTCAGTAGGCTTGGGGAATGTTTTGAAAACCACTGCTTTAGATAATCAGAAAGTATTGGCAAAGTCCCCTGAGGGATGGGAGAAAAAAACATGAAGCTATTAAACTTTGCCACTGTGGAAACTCCTGATACTGTGTCAAACATTAGGGACCCCAAATCAATAGGCTAATTCCTTGATCTTGAGGCTTGCTCTTGTGAAGATTATATATGTAGCAAAGAAACTTAGCCTACCTACAGGAATGCCTAAAAGTTACTTCTGGAGGACCTCTGTTGTTGCTCAGATGTGGCCTCAGTCTCTCTAAGCCCAACTCTGCAAGTGAAATCATTGCCGTCCTCCCTACATGAGACATGACATCCAGGGGTGAAATTCTCTTTGGTGGCATGGAGATGACTCCCAGGGATGAGTCTGGCCGTGGCACCATGGGATCAACAATTCCATCCTGACCAAGAGGGGGAGGACTGTGCCTGCTTTCCAAGGCTGGTGACCAGGTACATGAAAATACATCATAAAAGCCCTAGACCAAATTTGTGATGGTTATATATAACAGGAGAGCCACAGAGCCTCCAGCTTCACTGTGGTGGTTAGTCATTAGGGCAGATCATAAATAGTCTGGTTCTCCAGTCTTCCCAGAGCATAAGGTATCAGTGGCTGAGAGAGTTCAAATAGAGTAAAGAAGCTACTCTGGAGGTCACTCTTATGTAAGCTTCAGTTAGACATGCTACCTACCGTAACTTGCAACCTCCAACCAAAATTGTCCAGAAACCTATAACCTCCAGATGGGTCCCTGGACCAGATAAGTTCTGAAATGCAGAGGGGCCAGCCTCTCCAGAACATCAACTAGTTCCATCCCCTACCCTATATTGTTGACAGCCCCTTCCAGCAGGAAAAAGTTAGAATGGGCGTAGCCCAAATACCCATAAAGAGTGGGAGAAAGATCAGAGGCGATGGTGGCGTTATGCAGAGAAGGTAGGGTTTAACAAACAAGTATGATTGCTGAATTATTATATTGATTTTTTTAGTCTCAGGTATCTTAGAGCAGTTGGAAGTAAAAACCTAAAATTGTGCAATTGTAACCCATACAAACTCTGAAATCTGTTCTGCGACTAATGGTTGTGAAGAACTTTGAAATTTATTGCTTTTTTGTATATATGTTTTTCACAAAAAAATGGAAAAAAAACAAAAACAACCAGTGCTTTAACCCATCCTACGTATATTTACAGAATTGATCAACAACCCCGTGCCAGAAGTAACCACCAGGTCCATGCAGGCACCCATTTCATGAATGGTCCTTTTTACCCAAGAGGTAGGTGAAGCCGGGATTCGGCGACTTGTCCAAGGTCGCATTGCTAACAATCTGATAAAGTCTGAGGTAAACCCAAGGTCTTCTGATTCCCAATCATGCATAGTTCCTAAGGCTATTGGTCTTTTATAATTTTCTTTAATAGCAGACAGAGATGACTGGCAATTGCTATTTGGAAACTACCTAAGAGTTAATGCCCAGTTGGCCCTTGAATACACAAGCGTGAAAGTTATCCCACCAGTTATTTTATGATCAGCGTACCAAGTTTTATTGCTCTCTTTATCTGGGCAGCAATCCTAGCACAGTGTTCCGTATATAGTAGGTATTCAATGAATATATATTCAGTTGAACTTTTTGCTGAGCACAAACTCAGGAAATAGCAAAGAGAAAGAATCCTCCTCTTTTTATCTGTGCTGCATCAGAGTAGTGTGAGCTTTTTAAACCACAAACTTGACCATGGCAAGACCCGGTCTCCCCAGGCCACGCAAAATTCCACAAGATGAGGTTCAAGAACTTCATGGACCTTACCCCAGCTCACCTTCCCAGCCTCAGTGCTTACCTCTCCTTATTTCATACTCTCAGCCTGATTCAGATAAAGATTATTTCAGTCATTCAAATCTGCCATGCTTTTTGCACAAGATGTTGCCTATACTTAAACCACTCTTCTGTATACTCTTCACTTAACTAGCTCCTACACCCCTTTTGGGCCTCAGCTGTCACCTCCTCCAGGAAGCCCTCCCTGACTCCCAAACCAAGCTAGGTTCCTCCTTGGCACTTCCACATTTACAGTTTATATCATAATGTACTGTCTACTTACTAGAATTCCCCCCTTCTAGGACTCCTCAAGGACAAGGGCTATGTGTGTTTTGTTCCCCATGGTGTCCCAGTGCCCATCCTGGTGTCTGACACTTAGGAGGCATTTAGTAACTGTCGAGCACTGTTGAATAAATGGGATGACCAATCCCTCTGGGAGGGGTCCTCTGACTGCAGGAGGAGGCAGCAGTTTAATGCAGCAAGGGGAGCTTCCTTATGGACCCCTCCCCCAAATCGTAGGCTGAGGCAGGGAGCTCATGGTGATAAATGGAGGCTTTTCAAGTGGCTCAGTAGCTTGGGACACTTGGAGGGCAGCAGCCCGGGGCCTCCTAGGGTGCTAATGGCTTTCAGGAGCAGTTTGGAAAGGAGTCCCGCAAATAGCCCAAACAAAACCTAACCTTGCCAGGCGCCCTGACTGTCCTGAGTGCTCAGCTGAGAGAGCTCAAAGGGGTTTAATGAATTATTATGGGCACATTTCTTCCTGATAAATGACAGTCTTATGCTCCATTACCAAATGTTGGTTGTAATATTTAATCAAAGTCTAATTTCATGCATCGGTTGGTTTTAGAAATAATATTTATGGGTCTGGAATGCCTTCAACCTTCAGGCATGTGACTCAACAAAATCTTAGTTTGCAGCTACTGGTCAAGAATATAGGAAATGAAGGCAATGGTGGCGGAGTGGCAGAGTTCTCGCCTGCCATGCTGGAGACCCAGGTTTGATTCCCGGTGTCTGCCCATGCAAAAAAAAAAAAAAAGACTGAAAAAACAAAAAAAGAATATAGGAAGTGAGATAAAGAAACTTCTAAAGTTCACCATTGTTTGCTGTATGCCAAGTCCTCTACTCGACGTCGGAGACATGAGGAAGGGTGCAGCCTATTCCTTCAACCCCAGGATTCATCCTCAGGTCCAAATGTTTGCCCTTAGGTGCTTCCATTTTCATCCAAACCTGATTTCTCATTCAGCCCATCAATTCAAGTTCAACCTCCTCCAGGAAGCCCTCCCTGACCAACTCAGCCCCCGGGGTCTCCTTTCTTTTGCTTACTTGCTCTCTGTCCATCACACATGTGCTGTTCTGCACTGTGGATGACCTTTTCCCCTGGAAGTCTTGGACATGCCATTGGACTGTAGGTTCCACTGGGGACAAGCAGGATTGTTTCCTGTTCATGTCTACCCACTTCTTATGGACAGGCATCTAGCTGGTGTTAGTGAAAGTCTGTGTGATTGGACAGAATTCAGTTTATAATCTCTGGGCCTTGAACACAAAAGAAGTTAAAAAATTATCTGATTCCATTTGAAATTATTCCCTGAAGTCTATCTTTCCCCTGTGCTCCCTATCTCTGTGAACACACCAAACTAGATATTGAGAAGCCATCCATGAGTCCTTCCTCTGACTCATTATACTGCCTACTCATTCATTCATTCATTCATTCATTCATTCTCCCATTCCATCAACAATAACAAGACAAATGTATTATCTCACTCAAAATGCCAGGCTGGGAACACACAGTGCTAAGTTGATCAGAAGTGGTCTAGTGGAGTTTCACCTTCTAAATTGTTGTTCATTTTGCTTCTCTCAATGGCCACTGCTTTAGTCCAGGCCTCTTCATCTCTAATAGGCTTCTAACTGTTCAGTGCCTCCTGTTTCCAACCTTCCCACCTTTCCATACCATCACACTTAGTGTCGTGGGTTGAATGATAGCCCCTCAAAAGATACGTCTATGTCCTGATCTCTGGAACCTGTGAATGTGACTTTCTTTGGAAGAAGGGTCTTTGTTGATATAATTGAGTTAAGGATCTTGAGATGAGACCATCTTGCATTATCTGGGTGGTGCTAAATCCAATACCTGCATCCTTATAAAGAGACGGAAGAGGAGTAGGCTATATGAAGGTGGAGGCAGAGGTTGGAATTACGTAGCCAAGAAAAGTCTGGAGTCACCAGAAGCTGCAGGAAGCAAGTAAGGAATCTCCCATACAGTCTTGGAGGAAGTGTGGCCTTGCCAACACCTTCTGGTCTCCAGAACTGTAAGAGAATATATTTCTGTTGTTGAAAGCTACAGGAAACCAATATACCTGGTGAACATTTTTGAGAATGTGAGAAGTGGGAGTGAGTAGGGTGAAGGAAACAATAAGTGAGGGTCAGGAGGTCTGGTTTCCAGCTCTCTGCCTGAGCCTGGATAAGGCTTTCCCCTCTTTCAACCTGTTTCTTCAATTATAAAATGGGTTAATAATCTACACCTTGAATGTGGCTCTACCTTGGAGGCACATCTGGAAGTAATAACAGGAACCATTTATTTAATGGGCAAGCACATTATATGTATTAATTCACTTAATCTTCCCCCACATCAGCTGTGAACAGCAGTTGCTATTCCTAAGATTCCCATTTCATACCAAGAAAAGTGAAGCTCAGAATTGAGGAGACTTGCCCAAGGTCACACAGCTTTAAGTGATAGATTTGGGACCCAACACACAGATCGTAGCCACGCCATACTGCTCTCTCTTAGCCAGTGGAGGTGTACTAACTACGGCTAATGGCTTTATTTGTGATTTCGGATGGGGTGGAGCTTGGGAGTTATGATTCAGCTTCTCCAGAATGCGAAACAAGAGACATACTGTCTTTGGAGGTAATAACATTTAACACTTGAATCTATGACTTGTCAAAATATTTTAAGATTCTTCACCAAAAGCTAAAGGTGTGAAAGCCCTTGCGTGTGTGTGTGTGTGTGTGTCTGCATGATTACATGATAAAGCCAATAAAACAGCTTTATCTTGAGCAAAGCATGCAGCTATTGCCAGGGACACAAAGTGCCAAATAGTGTTCCCATAGGCAGGGGGCCACCCCGGGAAATCAGCCTGTTTCCTACCAGTGCTGGTAGGCAGTGAATAGCTGGCACAAATCAGGAGGAAGGCGGGGGCAGACAAAGGCAAGGGAGGCAGGCTTGCCTAACGCTTTTAGGCTCCTTCCCTTAAGTCCCTCTAGCTCCCCCAAACCAGTCCTGGGCACTCCCCGCCGTTCCCGGCAACTTCCTCTCTGATGAGGATTTCTCTGACAACGCCGAGGATTTACAACGTGAAATGTTTCCATTTTCCTGACATGATGTCTGCGCTTCAAAGCGGCCGTGCCTGCCCTCCGGAGCCCAGGATGAAGGTGATTTCGAGAGGGAGACAAATGAATCAAAAGGCTGACACCCATCCCTTTCTTTCCCCCCCAAAATACATCTGTTTATTATTGAAGGGGGGTTTGCATGGTTCCGTGATGAATTGTCTTCTCCCTCTATAGCCGTGTCCCCTGATGGCTGGGAAGGCCAAAGTGTCTTCCAGGAGCATCTGCTTTTGATCTCTGGTCCTTTTAAATCTTGGGTTAAAATCTTTAGCCTGACGGGTCTGAAAGGCAGCTTCCAGAGCAAAGGAGCGTTAAAACCCTCAAGAAGGATCATCTGTGCGCTCTCCGGAGAGAGCCCCACACAATTTCCTCAGACAGGCTGAAAACAGAGCAGAGGGGTCTTTCTACTCGGAGGGAGGCCCCCACTCGGGGTCTGGAAGCAGAGCTCTCATCTGCAGATGCAATGCCCTTTGGGACCCTGGAAGGAGGGAGGATGGCCACAGGCTGTCGTCCCCACTCGGGGCTGGGTGCTGCCTGGAGAGAGGCGGAGCCTGTGGTTCCCTACCCAAAGGAGCACTGGCCACCATTCTCCTTCCTGCCCCTTCTTTGGGTCTCCTCTGAAATGTCACTTTGTTTTTGACCACCTCTAAACAGGGTGTGGCCGACACTGCCTTACTCTCCAGACCCATCTCCTCTTCCTCCTGGGCATGCAGCTGGTCTGCTTCTCTAGCCTACCTTGCAGGTGGACTACGCCACGTGACTGATTCAGCCAATGGAAGGCAAGGTCACTTCCAGGCCTCACCCCTAAAGACTTCCCAGGTGTGAGCCTCATTCCTGCATTCACATGGGGCTGGGTGTCTCCGGCCAGGACACCCTTGCTGGAGATGGCAACGCCTCTGTCCACCGGAGGCCCCGAGACTTCCCTCTGCCTACCGGGAATACCCACATCCGGGCTGTTGAGCCACTGAGACCTGGGGTTTGTGGGTCACAGCAGTTAGTGTCCACCCCCAGGTTTGGTCCCTGTGGTTTACACCCCCCAGCCCCCTGCATTCTCAGTTGCACTCAGCACACCTGGACTCATTCAGCTCCCTGGAGTAGCGTAGGTGTTGTAAGTCCCTCCCACGGGACAGTGTCTTCTGCACCACTCAAGACGGTGGCCAGAAGCTCCTGGCATACAGACAGAACCAGTAAACCTCTGCAAGCTGGCTGAGTGATAGGAAAACCTTCAGAGACCCAAGGTTCTCCTTAGCCTTGGGGAAGCTGCCTAGAACGTGAAGTCAGGTGCCAGGATTTCCCTGCAGAACAGGGGAGAAGAAGGGGCACCGTGCAGGATTAAGAAACGACAGACACAAGAAGTTAGTTAAGAGGGGTCAGGGGACTCAAGTTCATCAGGAGCAAGAGTGCCAACTAAACGGACATCCACATATTCACTGTGTTCTTACATGGGAACTGCTTTAGGGAGTGTCATCAAAGTAATATTATTGTTGAATATCTGTCATGCCTGCAAAGCTACAAAGTTTGGTTCTCAGTTCCTGTCCCAGGAACTCTTTATTTCTTATCAGAATGCTCTCTATTCAGGTCTTTTCAGGCTCTAGAGTCAGCGTCCTTGAGAGCATTTGCTTCAGCAGTAGCAAAACCTTGCTTAGTTTGACAATATCCTGCTAACATTTGCCTTGCCTCCTTCGCATGTTTGTTGTGGGAAGTCTAACACTGGACTAGGGTGCCATCTTCCTCCGGCATTCTAAGATGCAGGTACCTGCTGCTGATGTGATTTGCGCATTCCCGAACCCCACACTGTGCTGGGTGATGCCACCCGACTCTCTATCCCTTATTCTCCCAATAACCTGGTAGGTAAGAATATCCCGTGTTCCCACTTTGTAGATAAGGAAAACTGAGTCTTGGAGAAGTGATAGGAAAAAACCTATCACTGGCAAGGCATGGTGTGTCTATGCCTCAGGTCCTCAGTCAGCCCTGAGAACCGAGCTTCAGCAGTTCCCTACCTGAAACTGCTCAGGCAGAACGTTTCTGTAGTAAAGCCAGATGAGATAAAGTGCAGCCCAGCCCAGACCTCATTCCACAGATACCACGGGGCTTTGCCTCCACGGGTACTCTGACTTCATGAAAAACCTGACCTGAGCCCCAACAGTCAGGAGCCCTGGGTACAGATTCCAGCTCTGCCGTGCAAGAGCTTAGCATCCTCGGTTTTTTCCTATCACTTCTCCAAGACTCAGTTTTCCTTATCTACAAAGTGGGAACACAGGATATTCTTACCTCCCAGGTTATTGGGAGAATAAGGGGTAGAGAGTTGGGTGGCATTGCCCAGCACAGTGTGGGGTTCAGGAATGCGCAAATCACATCAGCAGCAGGTACCTGCATCTTAGAATGCCGGAGGAAGATGGCACCCTAGTCCAGTGTTAGACTTCCCACAACAAACATGCGAAGGAGGCAAGGCAAATGTTAGCAGGATATTGTCAAACTAAGCAACGTTTTGCTACTAGTTGAAGATAAACAGCTGCCGAGAATTGGTGACCAAGGACCCGGTGGTAGGACTTCTGACCAGGTCTCTGGACTCCTGGACAAAGGTGCTTCCACTTCAACACACCTTCCCTGATCCCTGAGGCTCTGGGGCCATGTGGTATTCTGCCACCCATTGACTGGGCAACCTTGGGCGCAAACTGTACCCTTTCTGTACCTCGGCTTCTCCATTCTATAAAATGGGGTGATGACATCCACATCTGAGGGCTGTCGTGTAGGTTAAATGGGTTAAAATTTGTGAACGTGTCCTAACCTAGAGGAAACATCCCGCAAATTAAATGATCAGTTCCGTGGTCCTCTGAGCTTTTCCACGACCTGAATCACATGTTAAAGTTGCTGAACGTCTTGGACTGAGCCTCCTTTCCCTCATCTGTGATATCCCCTGCCTGCCCCACCAACCTGCTGTGACTGTGAAAGCAAGCACGGATGTCTCTCTGCTTTGTAGACAGGAAAGCACACCATTATGTTAGTTGTTATTAATAAATAACGGTAATAACAATTATTATAATTAATAATTATATTAGTCGTTGCTGTTAAAAACAGTAGATGTAATTGTAGCAGCAGCTGGGGTCACAGGGTCAATGGTGGCTGTGGTGGACACGGTGCAGTGCGGGCAATGAGAGGCGAGAGCAATGAAAGCCCCAGATGTGGCAGCAGCAGCAATTAGTGGCAATGATCGGTGTGGTGCGAGTGCCAGCCATTGCCAGCTGGGGGTAACAGTGGCTTTCATGGACATGGCGGTTATAGAAGGAGTGGTGGCAGTGAGAGGTTTGGAAAACAGGAAATGGCAGAAGAAGTGATGGAGACCCAGTGCTTGAGTTACACCAGCCTCCTTTCTGTTACTGGACCCCACCGGGTGGACTCTTGGGAAATGCCAATGCTGCTGTGGCCCCGTCTGAGCACCCACATCCTACAGTGTGACCAGGCTCTTGCCATTGGGTGTCCATGGGGGATGTGGGCCAAAGGATCGATGAACCTGACTCTCCAGGCCTCTGGCCTGCCAAAGCCCTCTTCAAACGGCCGCCCAAATGCAACAAACTCTAGGAGCCTTCGTGAATCCCCCGAGCTAATGTGTGTTCTTTCCTCCTCCACCCCTCAACACTCACGAGCTCACTCAGTAAATACTCACTAGGGGATTATTGTGTGCTGGGCTTTGATCTGGGCCCTGGAGAAGAACCAAACAATTCCTAACTTCAAAAAGGCTACAGCCTCACAAGGAAGCTGACCTTCGTTATGGGAAGTAGGTTGTGGTATGGGGAGGCTCACAGGGCTGTTCCCAGCACAGGGGCTGGCTTGTGGTCCAGCCTTGTCCCGTAGAGTTGGTATCCACCAGCCGTTCCGTGACTGATGGCTAGTTTCTATTCATCCAACAGATATTTTTGGAGCAGGTATCACGGAGAGGTGGCGAGTGCAGTGGTTAAGAGCCACAGCTGGGCCCCAATCCTGGCTCTGCCTTTAGCTGAACACCCAAAAGATTCTTAATCTCTTTGCCTCGGTTTACCTCATTTGTAAATGGGGATAATGGTAGTACTTATTTCACAGGTTTGTTGTAAGGAGTAAATGTTTATTTTAAACATGTAAACTATTACATGCAAAGTGTTTACAATAGTGCTTGGTACCAATCGTAAGTGCTATGGAGTATTAGCTATAAAAATGCTGCAGGCCACGCGAGGCATTGGTCACACACAGCGATGAGCAAAACAACATCCAGCTTGCATGGAAATTGCATTTTAGCGAGAAAATATGATAAACACATAATGACATTCTATCAGGTAGTAAAAGAGCCATGAGCAGTTAAAACAGGGTGCAGAGAGAGTGACGGCGTCACTAGGAGGGCAGTGAGGACTTCTCTGAGGGTCTGACATCTCTACAGGGGCTTGAATAAAATGAGGTATAATTCATGTGACCATCAGGGGAGAAAGAGTTCCAGGCAGAGGGCAGAGTAAGTACAAATGTCCTGAGGTAAGGGTATGCTTTGTGTGTTCAGGAAGAGCAAAGGACCAATGTGGCTGAAGTGACATGAACGAGGAGTTCAGTGGTAGGAGATAAAGTCAGGAGATGTTGAGGCTTTTAGGCTGTGGATTTCACTTTTACTAGGAGTAAAATTGGAAGCCAAGGGAGGGTTTTGAACAAAGAAGGGTGAATTGATCAGACCTAATGTTTAGAAGGATCGCTCTGCTGCGGTGTGGAGCACAGACTCTGGGGAGAGGAGAAGGGAAGCTTGTAGGGATACTAGTTTGAAGGGTATGTGTGACGTGCAATCAGCGATGGTGGCTTGGGCCATGGGACTAGCAAAAGAGGTGGGAAGGAGCTGTGAAATCCTGGATGTATTTGGAAGGAAGAGCCAACAGAATCTGCTGGTTGTTCGAATGCAGAGTATGAAAGAAAGGGAGGATTCGAAGATGACTCTCAGACTTTTGGCCTGAACAACTTGGTAGAATGTTGTCATTTGCTCCATTGAGGAAGCCTGGCTGAGAATCAGGAGTGGAGGGAGAATCAACTGTTTGGTTTTAAAGTAGTTTGAGTAAGTCTGAGATGTGTACTTACCTCCAAGTGGAGCTTCTATCAGACAGCTGAGAGTTCATATGAGGGGAGAGTTCAGGCTGGAGATGCAAATACAGATATCCTCAGTGTACAGCTATGGATATGGGGAGGTGCAGATAGAGAGGGGAAGACAGCTATGGATATGGGGAGGTGCAGATAGAGAGGGGAAGAGGGCTGAGGACTAAGCTGTGTGGGGCCTTCCAAGGTTCAGAGGTCAGGAAGATAAGGCAGAATCAGCAAAGGCCACAGAGGAGTGGCCAGTGAGTAGAAGAACCTGAGAGGGCGGTATTCCTGACAGTAAGTGAAGAAGAGTACATGCACATAGGTTGAATAAGATATGGATGGAAAAATGGCCTGTAGATTTATCCATGTGAATGGATGATGAGGAGGTGATAACAGCTGGAGGAGGCATTACATCATCTGGAGGAAATGGAAGCCATAAATCGGAATGTCGACCACCTATGGTTCCTGGAAGCTTGTGCAGTGAAACAGCAGACAAGGGCCCCGGAAAGTGCAGTCTGGCATGCGAAGCCTTAAAATCTTAGAGGGCATCCAGAGGAATAAGAAGAGGTAAAAAGGTCAGCTGGTGCGGATCGATTTATACACACCCTTTAACTACGCAAATGGTGCCACGGGTTCTGGGCACCCCAAGGAAGCCTGGTGAGGTCAGCAGTGGAACAGCCCCACAGAGTCTGGACAGAATGTAGTCAGATGGCTCCTTAGCTAATGGACATGTCTCATCCACCCAGGACGAGATGATAAAGTTCCTGACTTCTTTATTGTTTTATGTTTCAGATTTTAATGCAGTGGATTATATACACAAGTCTCTGATACCAGAAAAAAAAAAAATCTGTTCTCTAGGAATCATTGCTCTCCTCATCCCAACTCCAGTCTTACTTGGAACAGACTGAGTCCACAGAACTTTCATCAGGGAGCTGGGAAGAGGGAGTGTCAGCCTGTAAAAAGACCACCCCTTGGAAATCAAACATGAGAACAAATCCTCACTCCGTCACTTAGGAATAGGGTGATGCTTGACAAATAACTTGTCCCAGCATCACTGGATGAGTTTCCTATGTATCATCTTTTTAGGAAAGCCCTACTCAACTCCACCCTTACCCCAGGCTGCTTTAAAGGTTCCCTTTAAAACCTGCTCTCAGCACGTGTCACCTCACATTTCAATTGCTTAAGCGCGGTCTTACTTTGGGCTGTGAGCTCCTTGAGAAGAGCACCTGTGTCTTACTTGACAATGGGTACTCTGGATGATTAAGTCACTTAGCACATATTTGCTGAGTAAATGGACAGCTGCTATCTTCCTAGGGTTGTTCCAGGGACTAAAGGAGAAATAGCACAAGAGAATTCCCAGCCCTGGACTCAGCAATGCGAATTGCCTGTATTCATTGGAAGGGTGTACCCTTGGATTTCATGAGTGCCTGACTTCTCTGGCTGCTCCTGGATTTGGGGATGGGGCCTGGAGAGAATGGTCTTTGAGGCCTGGCACTAATTCGTAGCCGAGGACAGACCTCTCATACCCTAATCGTCCCAAATAACCTACTCTGGACCCGCCCCACCCCCCCCAAATTAATTAAGCTTCTCCTTGAACTTAAACTATTTTCAACTTTTAAATTCCTTTTCAATTCCGTTTCAACCTTTCAATTTCTTTATATTCTTTTATTAAAAAAACTATTCAACTAATTTTTATTGTGTGCTTAGTATATGCTGGGCACTGCTATGGATGTAGAGGACTCACAGCAAGCAATTTGGGGTGGGAGTCAGAACAAAAACAGCCGTGACTCCAGAATTAAGAGCCAAACTGCCTGGGATCACATCCTGGTGCTGACATTTACACGTGTAACTTTGGGCAAATTACTTAACTTGCCTCAATATCCTTCCCTGCATAATGGCGTTAATAAAGGGAGTTCCCGTACTGGGGCTGGGAGGATCAAATGAGTTAATCATGTGAAACTCTGAGCAGTGTCTGGCACAGGCTGTGTGCAAAACAAGTGTTGGCCACTCTTAGAGCAGTGAGGACCACACAGTCCCTACCCTAATGCAGCTTCCTTTCCAGCGGGGACACAGATCACAAGCATATCCACAGGGAACGATAAGATATCTCGTAGCAATAAATGCCCAAAGGATAATCAAGCAGGATAAGGGAGTGACCCATGAGCAGGGCATGCTGTCTTAGATACGATGGTCAGGAAGGCTTCTCTGCCTAGGTGACATTTTGAAGAGTTTTGAATGAATATGCACCCATGTGCTACTGAGCCGTGTAGATATCAGGGGAAGGAGGGCTCCAGGTAGAGGAAATAGCCAGTGCAGAGGCCCAGTGCGCGGTGATTCTGGCCACTGTGGGAAGCACAGCTTCCTTTGATTCCCTCTACATTCCCTTTTTCAAACTTTGATGAGCACTAGTGCAAATGGGTGGAGTTTGGGGACCATCTCTTGCTCCCAGCCCACCTTCTCTTCCTGATGTTTCTATTCTCCAGCTTCCACTCCCGCCTGCCTCGTTACCCAAGCCTGGGGAGGTCTCCTCTTGGTCAGTGGAGGGCAGAGTGGTGGAGGCCAAGAGTCCCAGCCCACGGGCTACTGCTTGGCCTTATTTTTCCCATGTGTGAAGTGAGGGGGTTGTGTCCTGATAGCGTGAGGACTCTGTGATTCTGTGATCTTCACAGTGGTCTGGAAGCAGGCCCAGAATGAATCTCAAGCACTATTAGGAGATTTCACAAAAGGCATGGCATTTGCAGTTCTCGTTGCATGCAGTCTCTGAGTCCAGGATGAAACAATGGAGAGGGGCCTGCCAGGGTCTCTGTCACCAATCACATCACCTGAGTACAAATGCAAACGTCACATGAGGGAGAATGCTCTGGGGACAAACTGGATCACAGAAAGCCTTACAGTCCAGGAGCTCAGGGAATGGGCTGGCTGATAGGTTTGCTAAGATGTTGCCCAAGCACCTGTCATATGTCTGCTAAGAGTGCCAGGTGCCAGTGGGGACTCAGAGAAGCAGGAGAAGAGGATCTCTCTGCCACACCTCCAACTAGGGAAGGCAGGACTCCAGGGTGTTGAGATCGAATCCCAGTTCCACCACCTACTCAATGTGAGCCTCTAGGCACAACACTTCCCCTCTTTACACCTCAGGGCTCTGAAAATGGGAACAATGCTTCTTCCTTCCCTTCCTGCCTCAATGAGTAGATTAGTTGACCAATAATGTTCGTTCATATCTGCTGCACATGTGACAGCTCGTGTAAACTTCAAAGGCCATCTGGACCATATGCGTATTACTGCATAAAAAGACTCAGGGGTCAAAGACCCCAGCACTGGATCCAGCCCTGCCATCTGCTAGCTGTGTGCCCTCAGGTAACCTCCCATGTCCAAGTCTGAGTTTCAGCATCTGCAACGTGGGCTGTCAGGCTACCCTAAAGATGCACTGAGAAATGTATGTGAAAGTCTGCTTCTTTATGAGCTATGATGAGGAGCCTCACATATATTAGTTGCTACTCTTTCTGGAGTGGTAGGAGTATTTCATTTGACAATAATGGGCACCACTGGGATTGAAGGAGCTGATCCTTTCTTCCTGGGACACTAGAATCCTAACGCTATACCAACCCTACCCAGGCCTGTGCTATGTGGGAAATCCATCCACTTGGAATTAGGCTGTAGGCTGGGACTGGCACTGGGAATACCTGAAGTTCTGTTTCAGGCTGGCTCTGCATGACCTATGTGATCAATTTCGTCCCTGTAGCCAAGGAGCACTGTGGGGACACAAAAGGAGCACCGAGACGGGCAGCCACCTTCTCGGACAAGGGGCATTTGCAGGAAGGGGCAGTAGGCTGCAGACAGTCAGAAAAGGTGGAGTTATGGGTTGAACTGTGTCTCCCAAAAAGACATGCTCAAGTCCTAACCCCTAGTTCTGTGAATGTGACTTTATTTGGGAATGGGCTCTTTGAAGATGTTGTTAGTTAAAATGAGGCCAGCAGGGAATAGGGGGTCTCTAGACCAACAAGACTGTTGTCCACATAAGAAGTGGAGAACTGAGCACAGACAAACCGAGCACGTGGAGACTGCCACGTGGGGACGGAAGCAGAGCCTGGAGCCAAGCATTGCCGGCAAACCCACCAGAAGCTTGGAAGAGGCAGGGCAAGATTCTCTCATACAGACTTTGGGCTTCTAGCCTCTGGAACTGTGAGACAATACATTTCTGTTTTAAGCCATCTAGGTTGTGGTACTTTGCTACGACAGCCCTAGGAAAAGAAGACAAGGGACTTTTTTTTTTCCCACTTGGTCAACAAAGATTTCTTGGCTCCTGCTAAGTGTCAGGTGCTATGGAAACACTGATGAATGATGCAGACAGAGGTCTAGTCGGTCTTACTTTGCCCCATCCCCCCCCCCAGCAAATAAATCCTGAGATAAGAATTCAAGCTCAAGCAGTTCATTTGGGACACGTTCCCAGGAACACAGTTGAGAAGTGAAGAAATGAGACAGAGAAAGGAAAGAGCCATTGAGGGTCTGCCTTGAAGGACGTGATGCTGTGGGTGGCAGTTCAGTCCTCCTGGGAATTCACGGGGCCTGGAGAGCACAGCCTCAGTTATCAGGCTCCCCGGGGCAATGGAGCTGGGGGACTCATTCACCAACTCCCCATAATCACTGCTAAGGGGCCCTAATCCCATCACTTCTAGCCTGCAGCAGCATTCAGCAAAGCAGATTCCAGGGACCAAAAAAAGCTCACAAGCAAAGAAATGCAGGTGCAAGCAGCTGGACATGGGGCCAGAATGCACTGCGGGGGTAAGGGTGAAGGTGTGTCATCAGGGGCACAGAAATCTGCTGTTGCGCTGTCCTCATGGACAGTTTATACGAGTTATGTCATAAGATGAAATAAAGCTAGCGACGGAAGATTGCTAGGCAAAGACTACGGCAATCAACTGTGTTTTAGTAATCTAGCTTGGTTTCAGAGTATGGGTAAACTCAGATTCCATTTGTTTATTTTTTGCGGTTTGTCTCTTGAATCTGTCACCTTTTAAAACACTTTAGTGAAATATAACATACATGCAGAAATGTGCACAAATCATAAAGTATAGCTGGATGATGACTCCCATCAAACTAGTATTCAGATCACAAAAATGAACATTATCAGGGCCCTGGAAGCAAACCTCCTTCCCCAAGGCCCACTATCCTGACTTCTGAAGTCATTGATTAATTTCTCGTTTCTTAATTTTATATGAATGGAATCATATAGTATGCATTCTTTGGTGTCTGGGTTTTTGGTTTTAACTCAATATCATGTTGGCAGGATTTGTCTATCGTACTGTATATAATTATAGTTCCTTTTTCTCATTCCTCTATCATTCCATTATGAGACTCAAATGGAATATTTATCCAATGAATAATTTATTCTTCCCATCTATTAGGGATGGGTATTTGGGTAGTTTCCATTTTTAGCTATTTCTAATAGCAGTCTTAGAGATATTCTTGTACATTCTTTTGGTGAACATATGTAAGTTTTTTCCACCCAGGGGCAGAAATCCTGGGATGGAGGGTGTGCATACACTTGGGTTTAATAACTCTTGCCAGTTTTCCAAAGCAGTGGCTGCGTGTGAGAGTTCCATGCGTGAAGGAAGTCATTTCCAGTAAGAGAATGAACAAGGTATGAGGAAAGTATGTAGATGTGGATGTGAGTATGACATACTTCTCATTCCATTCAAGAGTGGTGACTACCTCTTTGATGCATGTCTCATGACATGTATCGAGGACGCAGACATGGTTCAGACGAGACTCCTGCCCTTAGGAATTCATAGCCTGGCAGTGGCTAGACACATTCACAAAGAACCAGAAAAGCAGGTGGAAAGAGCTCAGGGAAAACAGCTCAGTCAATGGAAGGGGTGGAACGAGGCTCCTGGCCTCCCAACTGCTAATCCACCCTGCCCCTACCACCCCACACCCACCCCAGCTCTAGCCTTCTAGCTTAGGTTCTTTTTGCCTTATAAGGTCCCTAAAACTACATCTCAAAGGGGCTTGGAGATACTCAGTGAGTCCTTGTAACAGAAGTCAACTCCTGCAGCCGCTGCTCCACCCCAAGGAGGTGGATTTGACACTCTCCAAGGGAATTTTCAATGGAAAATCCTCATCCCAGCCCGAGCTGTGGACTTTAGAGGATGAACTCAGAGAGTGTGGATGATCTCATATGGCCCACTCAGCCCTTCACTCGGAGAGCCAGCCCAACATCCACTTCTCGTTGAAGGTCCCATCAGAGCAGAGCCTGCATCTGGTGACTCTAGGCAAGTGCTGCAGCAAGCTGCGGGATGATCTATCGAACAGAGGGAAGTATGCACATTTCCAAGTTCAACAACCTTGGTGCCCAGCACTGGGTACCTTGGGACTGCCCCCTCCTGCCACCGTTAAAGAAAGGCTCCTTGTTGGGGAGAGCAGCCTGCTAAGGCTCTCTCCACGTCTCACTTCCCCAAGGACCAGGTGTTTTGCTCGGCAGCAAACCAGAGCTGTCCTGGAACCAACCTTGTTCAGACTCTGTCACCCCGTCCATCACCCTGGCTTGGCTGCAGGGCCCAAGGCAGCAGGAGATGGAGTTCACTCCTCATTTATTTTCAACTTTCTTCTCTGGGGAGACTGGATTAAAAGTCTCCTGGAATGACTGTGGCAGAAAGCCCTTGGGTGATCCTTTTGGCTGATGGGGGCCTAGAGGTCCCACTTGGTAGAGATGGAGTGGGCCAAGAACCTGTGTCCCCTCCACCCCCCAAAGCTTCCAGGCCTACCTCCCACCAGTGTTTGCCTTTCTCCCAGGCCTGTTGTGCTCCCCATTGCTGATACTTTCCTCAATACAGGAGGGAATAAAAGCTACCTGGTGCCTCGGCCTTAAACTGCAGGATTCCTTCCAGTGATGGTTGTCAGGGCACAGTGCCAGCACTGGGGCTGCACAGGCGCACATTATGACCTCCAGCCCCAAACCGTGGGCTGTCCCTGCATCTGTCAACTGCAATCTCTCCTGGGCCCCCAGCCGGCCCCTCCAAACAAGCTATCTTTATGAAATGAAATGACTGCCCTTCATATATTAAACTAACACCTCCCGAGGAAGGACCTCACGTCAGGGTCCACCTCATAAAGGGACATTCACGGACTGGCAGAGGGAAGCCGGTTGAGTCTTGGCCCTGGGCCCAGCGGGAAAAGAGGATGGGGAGCTCGGGGCCCTGGGGTTATAGCCCAGAGGGGGTGGCTAAGGGAGCCAGGATGGTGGCTGTAGGGGCAACTCTAGTCTAACAAAGAAACCCCAGGTTCAATAGAGCAGTGCAGCCCAGTGGAGCTGATGGGGCAGGTCCATGAGTCGGACCCCTGGGCATGGCTGTTTCCAGCTTGGTCCCTAGGGCCATGGTGTGCACTTCCCAGACCTCCCTCTGGAATGCAAGCAGGGACCCTGGCAAGGAGGTGGAGTGGAAGAGGTGGCAGATGCCAAGACCTGTTGCCCAAAGACAATGGATCTGCTGCAGTGGGGGTAGACCCAGAGGCCCAGCCTGCAGATTCACAGAAGTCAAGTGGGCTTGGAAAACCTGGACTCAGCAGCCTGTCTGCGTCCTGCCTACCCTCTTGGGGGTGCCTTGCACCTCTCGACCTGGGCACTTGGCCAGTGGGCAGTTTCTCACTGGCCTCGTTCTGGTTCTGATACTGTCGCTGTTGGGCAGGTAACTCCATCTTTCTTGCCTTCCATCTCCTTTTATGAAAATTGCAGGTCATGGCAACTAAGATCAAAGGCCATGAGGTTTAAATGAGATAGTGCCCTAAAGTTTAAATGAGTATCAGTAAAAGTAGAAACTCAATGCAAGTTCTTTTCTCTTACACTCTACCAAATATCCAGATTTTGAAGGAAAACAATATTTAAATCTGCTCACAGAGCCTCCACTCTAGTTGGCAAGGATGATAAGGTTTAAAAAAACAATGACAACATGCGTGTAGCGTTACAAACACAGAGGAGTAAGCCACTGAGTAAAGTTTCTGAGGCTTCAGAAGAAGTGTCATAAATCTACATCAATTCAACCAATATATTCTGAGGTCCTATTATGTGCTAGGCACTATTCTAGGTATTCGGGACATTTAGTGCACCAGAGCCCAAAATCTCTGCTCTCCTAGGTCTTAAAAAGTCTATTGCACGTGTAAAGGTAAAACAGAAAATAACCAGTAGATATAATAAGCAAGTTACATAGTAAGTTAGGAGGCAGATGGTGCTATGGGAACAGGAGAAAGTGGGTTTGGAGCAAGGAGACCAGAAGCACTGGGCTGCGGTTTTAAATAGAGTGGTCACTAAGAAGGTGACCTTTGAATAAAGACATGTAGGAGATGAGGGAGTTGTCATGTGGTTCTGTGAGGGAAGAGTGTTTGAGGCATAGGGAACAGCCCAAGCAAAGGCCCTGAGGCCTGGTGGGAAACAGCAAGGAGGACAGCATGGCTGGAACAGAGCAAGCCAGGGGGAGAGAGATAAGAGGTGATGGGAGAGGAAGAGACAGTTGAGGCCATCCGGTCAAAGCCTTGTAGGGCTTTGTAAAGGTATTTCTTAGGTTGCCATGGAGGTAATAATCTATGGAGTGGCCCCAGATGGAGGAGGAAGAATTCACGAGCCAGGAAGCAAGAAGACATAGGGGTGTGCCAGAGGATTGGCTCTTCCACAGGTGGAGTGCCCTGGAGGGGTCTTGGCCTAGTTGAAGGCTTTTGATGTAAGTTTTGGCAAAAAGGTGAATTAAATCGAGGAAGAAATAGCTCCTTTTATTTTTAGGCAAGGTGGACCTAGCGTATCTCAGATCCCACATTCACTACTTTCCTTCCCAAGTACAGACCTGTCCTCATCCCAACTAGGTCCTCTCTGCCCTTCACCCCACCTTCTCACACATGTACATGTGCATACACACACATGCACACACACAAATTTCCAGCCTGCCTCTCTGCCCAGCCACAGAGAGGAAACAGCTCAGTCACCTCATGTTGCCAACTTACTCCTACCTCTCTGAGACTCTTTCTTCATCTGTAAAATGAGGCTGACCATATCTCCTTCACAGGGCTGTTGACAAGGTTTAAATAAGGTAACACTTGCAAAAGCATCATGCAAGCCATAGCATCCTATACAGAGGGAAGGGTGAGCTGTGATCCAGATACAAAACAGAAAAATACCTTGTAAGTGTCTCCCTTTAGCATCTACCCCAATCCCAATTCACTAGATAATCATTCTAACAGGACCCAGAGGTGTTGGCACATTTTTGTTGAGTGAATGAACAAATGATTTAACAAATGAAGGAAAGAGAGAATCCTGCACTGGTTGTAAGAGGACGCATGCTGTGAGAAAGGTAGCTGTCAGTCAGCCTTGAGCCCTCATGATGGCTCGAAAAACAGGTACAACCTCCCCCATTTCTCCAGGTCACCGCCCCAATCTTTGAGCCCAGGCTGCTCTGCTCACCTGATAAAAGCCACCAACCGCTCACTTAGCAGGTGCCATTAGAATGCTAATGGTGGTTGATTAGACCTGATCTGAGGCTCTCATTTGACTGCCCTCAGCATGGCAGGGATCTTGGAGGCAGAGAAAACACACAGAAAGAGGAAAGACTCTGGGAGCAAAGACCCAGCATAGAATCTGATGGAGAGGCCAGGGAGACACAGGTGGTGCAATCAGGGGTGAGTTATAGATGTTTGCATCTATATAAACAGTCTCAATTTATTCCCCCTCCTGGGAATACTCATGTTTTGCTGCAAAAATATTAACATGTTTGATGGTAGAGTAGGTGCTCCTAGACCCCACTGGGTTGTTAGATGATAGACAGATATGCACCATACTTCTCCAAAAAGTTCTGACTTTTGAAACCAATGAGGCTTCAAGGATTGTAGATAAAGGATTTGGGGATCTATTTTACTCAATTGCAGACTTCTTTAATGTTTGTCCCTTCATTCTTTCACTTATTCACACACACATTCATTCCCCAAGTCTTCATTGCCTTCACCATCTACTTTAATCATTTTCCTGTTGGAGAAGAAGGTCCTGATTATCCATTTATTCATGAGGAAGAACCTACTGAGGCTTGCTGGACCGGAGACCCTATGCTGGGCCCAGAGGGCTTGCCTTGCATATCCATCCATCACTGCACTTGTTCCACTGGTCTCTGCTCCTCTGTTTCCATCTGACTTCTCCTCCAGGCTGGGGTTCCTGCACACACAGAGCTGAATCTTCTGCTGTGCCCAAGAGCCTGATGCCTGTGGGTCCCAGAAAACTGAGTGCCTTCAAAGACCTACTACAGAGATGGAGAAGGCCCAGGCCCTGCTCTCTAAAGCCCTCATGCATACCTGGAGAAGCAGGCCACCCACAGTGAAATTCCAATGAATTATAGACCAGCAGGGCAAGAAGGTTCAGTCCCCATCCAGTGCTTTGATCTCCTCAACCAAGACCCTGCCAAGGTCACCCGGACATTGCAGGGACCCACTCTATTATACCTAGGACTTAAGAAGTTGTTAAGAAGAAATCATCTTCTTGGTATTTTATACATTCATTAATTTTGGAAGCAGTGAGAGGTAGTTATATTCTAATGGGGGAAAACTAGAGAAGGTTTTCTGAATGAGACAGTAGTAGAGCATTTTGCAGACAGGAAAGGATTTCAGTAGGCCTTGTGTATTTGTGCAGTGGTGGCATATGTGTGTGGTGGGTGGATACGATACTGCAGAGGAAGTGCTGGGGAATAATGGCAAGTCCTAGTCATGGCGGACAGGGTGGTGCTTCAAGGAAGGACCTGCTGCCCCAGCTGTGGCAATGCTGTCAGAATGCAGCCTTCAACCAACAACCCCTTCGGGGACTGCCTCAATTGCAAGGTTCAGCCCTTTCAGGGGGCAATTTATATCCAATCGACTGACCCTTGCAGGTGTATGAAGGTGCACAAGACAATTCAGATGCAGAGCTTACCCCATGGGAAGGTACTGGGTCCTACACCTACTTGACGTCTTCCTCTGCACAAATCTGCTTTCTCTTGCTCCCTTTCCTGGACACAGGTGTTGATCCCAAGGGCACTCCCTAATAAACAATATGCACACAAATCTCTGCTTCCCAGAGAAGTCAACCTGTGACACTGAAAGCCAAAAGAGGATGTCTGGCCATCTACAGAATAAATGCAACCCCTATTCAAATTCCAGTGGCCTTTTTGTAGAAATGGGAAAAACAATTCTCAAATTCATATGAAATTGTGAAGGGACCAACATAGCCAAAATAATTTTGAAAAAGAAGAACAAATTTGGAAAACTGACACTCTCCAATTTCAAAAAGCTACAATAATCAAAACAGTGTGATACTGGCATAGAGATAGACATATCCATCGTTGGAGTAGAATTGAGAGTCCATAAATAGATCCACCCATTTATGGTCAATATTTTCAACAAGGGTGCCAAGCATATACAATGGGGAAAGAACAGTCTTTTCAACAAATGGTGCTGGGAGATCTGGATTTCCATATGAAAATGAGTGAAGTTGGATCTGTATCTACTTCACACCATATGCAAAAATTAATCCAAAATGGGACAAGGACCTGAATAGAAGTGCCAAAACCATAAAACTCTTAGAAGCTAACGGTCAAATCTTGGCAATGAATTTTTATTATTTTTTTATTTTATTTTTTTTTACATGGGCAGGCATCGGGAATCGAACCCGGGTCCTCTGGCATGGCAGGCAAGCATTCTTGCCACTGAGCCACCGTGGCCCGCCCGGCAATGAATTTTTAGATGTGAGATCAAAAAACGTGCACAACAAAAGAAACAATAGATAAATTTAACTTCATCAAAATTGAAAACGTTTGTGCATCAAAGGACATTATCAAGAAAGTGAAAGACAATCTACAGAATGGGAAAAAATAGTTGAAAATCATTTATCTGATAAGAGCTTAATATCCAGAATACATAAATAACTCCTACAACTCAAGAACAAAAAGACAACCCAATAAATGGGCAAAGGATCTGAACAAACATTTTTCCAAAAAAGATATACAAATGACCAATAAGCACATGAAAAGTAGCCCCATATCGTTAGCCATTAGGGAATGCAAATCAAAATCACAATGAAAGGCCACTTCACATCCAGAAGGAAGGTTATTATTAAAAAAAAAAGGGGGTGGGGGCGGAGTAACAAGTGTTGGCCAGGTTGTGGAGAAATTGGAACTGTGGTGCATTGCTGGTGAGAATGTAAAATGTTACAGCCATCAAGGAAGCAGTTTGGAACTTCCTCAAAAAATTAAAGATAGAATTGCCAAATGACTTGGCCACACTGCTCTTGGGTATATACCTAAAGGAACTGAAAACAGAGACCCAAACAGAAACTTGTACACCAATGTTCATAGGTACATGATTCACAATAGCCAAAAGATGGAAACAACCCAAATATCCATCAACAGATGAAAGGACAGACAAAATTACACACAATGGAAAAGCTATTCAGCTGTAAAAAGGAATGGAGTTCTAATACATGCTATAATGTAGACGAACCTTGAAAATATTATGCTGAGTGAAATAAGCAAGTTACTTAAGGACAAATACTCTATGATTCCACTTATATAACTATAAATAGCAAATTCATAAAGGCAGAAAGTAGATTAGAGTTTACCAGGGGCCAGAAGAGGGAAGAAGGAGAGTTGTTGCTTAGTGGCCACAGTGTTTGTGCATTTTAGAAATTAGAAAACAAAAAGGTGTATGAGGGGACTGTTGGAAAAGGCTGAAGAGGGAGGCCAAGGCCATGCTGCCCCTCAAATGTCAGGACCTGCTCGGCCTATAATGCCCTCTTGTCCTTGTCCAGGCTTAGGGTTCATAACACAGCGACAGGCTGCTCTCAGGAATTCAAGGCTAAAGCGTTAATGCTGCAAATTGACGTTGGCTGAGCACCTACTATTTGTCAGGAGCTAGACTAGGCATTTTATTCCCATTATTTAATGGAATCATCACAGCAATTCTACCAGCAAGTATTATAACTCCTTATTTTTAATAGGTGAAGAGACTGCACACTGGAGAGGTTCAGTGATTGCCTAAATTGTGCAGTTCGGGAAATGCAGAGCCTGGAAATCAATGCAAGTTTGATTTTCCAAAGACTGTTTCTTTCTCACAGGTAGTCCCACGCCCTGGACTAGAACAAAAGCCCTGTGACCTCTAAAACTAAGACCTACTTTTCTGCTCTCGGTGCTAGCTAAGAGGTGAGAATAAGTCCAGGGTTCGGGCTCAGGCAGTAGCCAGGGTCGGGAATCAAGCAGAGGTGGGGGTCAGGGCTAAGCACCTGACCTGGGCCTGAGGCTCGGGTGTGTGTGGAGGTTTGGGTTCAGCCTGAGAGGACAGGACAGCATTTTTGTCTTTGTAAAATTAACTAACCATGACCCTGCTGGAGTCACCCTGCTCTCTCAACCCAAACCATCCTTTAGGAGAGAAAGAAAGCAGAAAGGGGTGGGAGTGGGCACCAAGGAGTAAGGAGATGGATTTGAAGGGATTCTATTCAACCTTTTATCGATCATCAAAACCCTCCGTCATTTGGATAGCTGTGCCCGTCTGTCCCATAACATTTAGAGACAATCATAAAAGGGAGGGTAATGACTGCAATTACAGCTGAAGGGCTGGTTTGATGAATATTAAACAGCTTTGAACATCAAAGTATTGACTGAAGTGGAAACCTAATATCTCTTCTTCCAGCCCCTTCTGCCCCGCGAAAGGGCAAGGCAGATGGCCTGGCCTTCTGTAGGACTGTCAGGAACAATTTGCCAGAGTCACTGAGTGGCACTTTGAACAAGTCCTTCTGCCTAGCGGCCAGCCCAGGAAATAAAGGGATCTGCCATTACCTTCTCTGCAGCAGTCAATCAGCAGAGGGAGAACAAGGGCCTGCCTCACAGAGGAAGCATGGAGCCCATGAGAAGCAGTTGGGGGGGTCTCCCTTCCTAGAGGCGTCTGCTCAGGTAGGGCCAGAGGGGAGGTCTTGCTCAACCAGCCTGGACTCAGTGGCCAGGAGGATGGGCCGGGCAACCAGGCCAGCCTCTCTCACCTCCTCTGGTCCCTCCCAGGCCCACTCTGATTCTTTCTGCCTGCCAAGTCCTCCTCTTCCATGCACGGTTGCTGCAGAATAACTTCCATCCTCTTGTCTTCACTCATTCATTCCCTATTCATAGAGCCCAACAAGACTCCCAGCACTCAAGTGGCTCACAATCTAATGGTGGAGAAGGACAGACAGACAGGCAATCCTTTACACAGCGGTAACAGCCAAAGGAGTGGTTCAGAGGAGGTCCTGGTCCAGTTCTACATGTATATGGGAGCGGTGGGGGAAGGTGTCTAAACTGAGCCCTGAAAGATGAGTGGAAGTGAACTGAAAGGTGAAGAGCATTTCAAGCCAACAGAAGAGCACAATTAGAGAGGCAGACCTGGGCCCTCAAAAAACTCATGATCCAGACAGGGAAGCTGATGTGACAACAGTCTGAGGGACAAGTGCAAGGTGAAAATCCAGGAGGAAGGGCAGTTGGAGCTTCTCGACGCATCATGGAAGACTTCACAGAGGAGATGCCCCAGGATCCGAGAATGGATGAGGGAGAAACTGACCTCACTTGTGGGGCAAGGAGGACTAGGGCACCCCAGGAACAGGCAGCCACTGTCCCACTCTAAGCTTCCTTTGATCACCTCCACTCACTCTTGCGCCTACTCACCAAGCACAGTCCTCACCTGGCCAGCACCCACAGTGACCCTGTTATTTGTCGTTCGTGAACTGCCAAACAACTTGGACCTTGCTTGCTCCTGCAAGCAGCATCTCCCATGTTGGTTTTGATTAGCCTTCACCGAGAGCTCACCAGGTGGCAGGGACTATGTCTGCTGCTTTCTCATTGAATCCTCATGATCCATTGCCTCAAGATTACTGAGAAAGCTTCCAATCTTTTTCCAATGACCAAGTTCTCAGGTAAAAGCCTCTCTTATAAATCAGGTTTATGGGGCAGAGAGTAAGAGTCCATAAAAAGGTTGCAGAATGAATGAGCTTCCTCTTTGCTTGGTAGGTGACAGCTAAGTAGATCAGCTAATGGAAGTCTAAGGAAGTAGGGACACCCCACCTCCCACAGGAAGAACTCCTAGCGTCCTTAGCAGGTGGTTCAAGGCCATCTGCTATCAGAGTCCAATGACCCTGTAGGCTCTTCCCTGATGATCCTTGCTTCTCTGTGCTCTAGTACCAGGGCTGGACAACTCAACTTTCTGTGATGGTGAAATCCTATAATACATTTGCACTGCCTAATACAGTAGCCAGTAGCCACATGCTGCTGTAGAGCACTTGAAATGTGGCTATTGTGACTGAGGAATCAAATATTTTGTTTCATTTAATTTTAGTTCATTGGCACATGGCCAGTGGCTCCCATCTTGGACAGCACAGTTCAGTCACCCATAAGTTCATCACAGTTTCCCAAACACGCCAGATCTGCTCATGCCTCTGGCCCTTGGTGTACACCGTTTCTTCTGTCTAAAATGTCACTTCCTTCTTCTTTTTTCTGGTTTCAAAACACAGCTCAAGGCTCCCCTCTTCGGAGATGACTCCCCCAGGCTGGGGGAGATGTCTCCTGTTCCCCACGGTCCCTAGGTTTCCTCCAGTCCTAGCAGCCCCCTGTGTGGAGTGTCACCCATTCATTAGCCTGTCTTGGCTTCTGGACCAGGGATGTCTGTAGGAGGAGCGCCCCCCCTCCAGATTGCCTGGGGGCTTCAGCACACTCCCTGTGCCCTGACCTTCCAGGAGATTCAGCTGTGCCTCTCCACCCCAGCTGAGCAGCACAGCCTTGGCACCCCTGCTGCGAAGCACTAGGCAAGTAAAAAGGTTGGGAATACCTACTCAGGGCATGGGACTCCTCGCAGGGCAGGAACTGTGTCTGGTTCACGTTTGCGTCCCAGTGTCTGTCCAGAGCCAGGCTCAGAGACGGGTGGGGACTATGTACTGAAGGAGGGCGGGACTTGGAGCTGACTGGTGGAGTGAGAACTCACTCAAGAAAATTATTAAAAGCCCAAGATCCACTTCCACGGTGCTTCCTGGCTTAGGGGTGCGGTTAAGGGGTCTGGTGGCGTGGCAGGGCTCTGAAACCGGTCTGAAGGCAGGTGGAGGGAGTGCCCTCCCCAAATCCCCCAGGGTCGCACATACCTCCCATTACCATAAATGAGAATGACTGCTAAACTCTACATTAAGCTAAAAACTTAACACCCAGTAAATATTTATTGATCACATGTAACCCTGACTAACCCCTGCTGTGCGGAAAGCTCCACCGAGGCAGGCTACAGGATCTGCCCCCCTCCTCGGGGTGGCTCTCCTGCCTCTGCCTCCTGGCCTCCACCCACACTCGTTGAGTGCACCCTCCAGGCCTGGTCCTGAGTGATGAACAAGCTCCCTCCAGCAGCTCACACTCTGGGGAAGGAGACTGGGGTATTCCCCCAAACCTAACAGCATAAAACATGTTACATGCAGAAAAGGTGGTAACAGGACACTGAAGGGCTTGATTGCAGTGGGGAGAAGAGGGAAGGCTTCCTGGAGGAGGAGGGATCTAAGCCTGACTGTGAAGGATGAGCAGGGAGGATGTGGTGATGGGTCAGGGTCAGGGAGGCCGTTAAACGAGATGGGAACAAGTGACCCAAGGCTGGCAAGGGGGGAAGCACGGGGCATGGGGATGCTCGAAAATATCAGATTAAATAAGGCAGCACATGGGTGAGTGTGTAGGGACAGTAGGTTCCCAATAAATGGTTACTCAGTCTAAACTCCACTCCTTCATTTTCCCAATGGATCCAAGACTTGAAAAATGCTATGAGAGGAAGCGCCACGAGAACCAGCTTCCCAGAAGAGCAGGCCTGCCCTGGAGGGATTGGCGAGATGTCTGAATAGGGAAGACTCCCCCCAACTGTGCCTCTGTCTCTGGGCTGGGGTTCTCTGGGGAGAAAGTGTTTCCATCTACCCCATCCCAGGCGGCAGAAATGAATTAGTACCATGTATCTACAGGGCTTCTCCAGACTTCCCCTGTCTGGAGCCCAGCGTGCCCAGGCTGTGCGTCCATTTCAGACGGGAAATATGCACTTGTATACCTCCTTTAGGGCTGACTCCACAGGGCCCTGGCTCGGTTACTCTATATCAACCCTCTCATCTTTCTATTTCTCCCTCTAGGAGTGTCTGTGTCTCTCTGCCTCCTTCCATCCTCCACCTCCCCTGGCCTGGCTCTCTTTCCCTGCCCCTTCCCTCCCAACCCCAGCCCTTGGTCTCACCCGGCATGGATGCATGAGAACATATAAACATGTTTTGGGAGGAGTCATTTCATGGTGTCCTATGCTGAACCAGTTTCAGAGAGAGAGAGAAGAGCAAGGAAAGGTTTTAGGTCTGGGGAAGGGCCAGCTGCTGATTGCCCGATCCTGGCTAGAATTCTAACCAGCCCCCACCCTGCCTCTGCTACCCGCAGACCCAGGCACTCTGAGTTACTCCTAAGCTTAGAGGCCTTCATAGCTTTACTGAGGAAATAAAACTCCAAGAGCGGAACAGACTTTCCCAAGGCCCGGACACGGTCCACGGCACAAATTGGGTCGAAAGCCAGGTTTCCGGACTCCCAGCCCTGGGCTCTCTCTGCTCCCTGTCATCAGGGCCCCACGAAAGAGAAATTGAAACAGCTACGTTTGTGCAATGCTTACCGCTTACCAGGCACTGAACTGAGTTCTTAATATGCTTAATATGACTCATCTAAGAAACTCATGACTCATTAATCCTAATGACAACCCTATGTGGTCAAAATTCTTATTTCCCCCATCTTACAGAGGAGGAGAGAGAGAGAGCAGGGATTCAACTCAGGCCACCTAGTGCCAACCTCCCAGCTCTCAGCCATGGTGTGCTAGCACCTTTCTGAGAACCCAGGAATTCTGATTCTAGCCTCCAGCTCGCCCTTCTCCCCCGTTCTCAGCTCTGTTCTCCCCTGAAAGGGTTTGAGCATGGCAGGCCTCCCTCAAACCTTCCCCTGTGGACGGGGCTGATTCCCCAAGTCTGGACCTGGTCCGCTGCAACCCCGCTTGGTAGCAGCCTGGCTGGGGGCTGTCAGCCGGCTGTCAGCCACACCGCAGGAAAAGCGGGGTTTCTCCACAGCTGCCCCTGCAGTTCAAAGGAACAGGGCCCCACCGTCTTGGCTGGGATGGCCTGTATTATGACAGGTCCGGGAACCTTAAAAGCAAAAGACAGCTTAATAATGCAGCAAAGAAAACACAAGTCCCTTGGCCTGGTTCTTGAGGGCAGCCAGGAGCTCAGTGGGGGGACGTGCCAGAGCCAAGGCCTTGTGCTGTCGGACCCCTCTGGCACCAGGCGCAACATGCCCAAAGAAAACACGGTGCCTGCCCAGTTTCAGCCCCTTCAACGGGCAGTTATGGCCTGTCCCCTGAAATAGGCCCAGAAATCGCCTGCCCATGTGAGCAGCCCATGTGAACACCAGCCGGCCGCTGGCGTCGGGAGGAGGGGGTGGGGGAGTCTGGCTCCAATAACGCACGTGTTCCCGGCACAAAACTGTGACTATTCAGGCAGGGACGCTATAACCTCCAGCAGCTGCACGGTCCAGGCTGCCTTGGCAAATACACTTTCATGCTTATTGGAAACACTTTCCCTCATGACGGAGGATTTGTTCATTAGTCGGGCCAAGCTACTAACATGGTTTTTTATGAGGGAGTCTGTGGTCATTGGATTCTGATTTTCTAGCTCTCTGCAGTCACTGAATGAAGGAGATGTTGGGCCAAGAATAGTTGGGTGCACCTCTCTTAAGGAAAACAAACTCATAATGGGAACTAATATAATTTTAAAAATTGTTTATTGCACACCTATTACCTGCCATGCGTTGCACCGGGCACTTTTTGTATTTCCCTGTATCCTTTCAGCTTAGCAGATGAGGAGACTGAGGCTCAGATGTGAATTAGGGCTCCAGGTGGCCCTGTAAGTGCGGAGGGGAGCTGGGGTTTGAATCTGGCCTGTCTGTCGGGCCTGGTTCTCTTTCCTTTATGTGGGAAGGTCCATACCTGTTGTCCGTGCTCTTTAACCACCTAAAGAAAGAAGACCCGGGCCCCCAGAGATCTTGCAAAAAGCAGAGGAAGGAATCTTTGCTCCAGAAAGCAACAGGGTATACAATGACGACGTTTTGTTTGACCTGTTTGCATTCTGTATAATTGATTGAAAGAAATGAGAGTTAAGGATCCTTCTAGGAATAAAGTTTAATTCCAGGGTTCACATTAGACACAATGTCTTAAAAACCCAGCTGGGAAAGCAATTGGGGTAACATGTACCTCAGCATATGTGGGAGTATATTTGCCTCTTCTTGTACTTCGGATTTTCTCAATTTCTTACCCTTTCTCATTAAAAAAGCAATATCATGAATGTTCTTTCTAAGGTAACTGGAAACTTGGGAATGACCTAAATGTGCTCTGTGGTCATTAGAAATGATACCATGAGTATGTTTTTATTGGAGTGGAAAGATGTTCATGATGTATGGTTGACTGAATAAAGGAGGTTTCTAACAGAAGATATAGTAATGATCCAATTTTTATAAATATATATATATATCCATTTATACACATACATAGAGAAAGACATAGATTTGCACTGGGAAATGTCTGGAAGGATATACATATCAACATGTTAACAGTGATTGTCTCACGAGGTGGTGGAATTTTATAATTTTTTGTGTTTTTTATAATGATTACACTCTACGTAATATCGTACTAGCATGATTTTTTAAAAAGGGGGAAAAGAAAGAAAAATCATTGGAACCAGAACACAAATTGGATGACCTTGGGTGAATCACCAAAGCTTTGGAGCCTCAGCTTCCTTATCTGTAAAATGGGACTCATGCTCCCTCCCTCCAGCATTGTTGCGAAGATTCGATAAACTACATGAAAGAAGCTGGTGCAAAGGAGAGCGCAATCTGTCCTGGCTCCAACCTTTGGCCTCCTTTGCCTCTTTCTCTCTCCTTTACTGTCTCACTGCCTCTTCCATCTTCTTTCCTGCTGCCGTCCTGTTTGCAGCTCTCTCTCTTCCAAGCCTCTTGCTTTTTCTTCAACCTATTCTGGCCCAGTAGCCAGCACAGCCCAGACACACGTATTTCCCAGCTGGGTAGCAGCAGGCTCTGCATAGCTCACAGGATCCTCACTTCACTCACTGAGATGGCTTTGGGAGCGGGCAGTTTCAGCATTCCAGAACGCCTGCGCTTTCCATGCCCCACTCTGCAGGAAAGCCAATCCTGAGACAGCTCTGTCGTTTAGAAGAGGGAGCAGGCTTAGTTTACAGACCCGCAGTGCACAAATCTAGGCTGGCAGATGGGGACTGGAGGTAAGGAAAGACTTTGAAACCCCTTTTGCCTCGTCTCTTGCCAACCCGCTTCCCATTTTCCCATCTAGCTCCTGAGTGTTATAGGCTGTGCGTCACCACTTTTTCTCCTGCCATTCCTTGGGCTTGGTATGCTCTTAATTACAATGAAAGACTATTAAATAATTATGGTGCAGGTTATAATTTTCACTTTAACTGTATGGGGTAGGTGCTCTTACTACCCTTGTTTCACAGATGAGGAAGCTGAGATTTATAGGGGTTAAATAACCTGTCCAGGTCAAAGGGCTAGAACATTACTTGCATTCATCTTCCAGGGTTGGTTTCACGTAGGTGCAGTCTTCTCGAAAGGCCTTTCCTGACTCCTGGCCAACCCCCCACATCTCTGTCTTCCCAAGACCATCTGGTCATTATGTGCTGAACAGAAGTGGTGGTAATTAACCAACAATGTTCTAGGATGGCCATGGAAGGCAGCAGCCTGTCACTTAAATAAGATCGGTAACCCTCAGTCAGAGAGTCTTGCAGTGAGTAGATGACCCTCTCAGAGTCCAGAATTCTTCCTACAGCCTAAACCACCCCTAGAGCAGTAAGATTAGTATGGTGCTTAGTAAAAGCACAGAGCTACATGTTGTTGACATGGGCCCAGGCATTTATCTCTCTGAGTCTGTTTCCTCACCCATAAAATGCAGGTAAAACCCCCTGTCATATGGTACAGATTACTCTTCTCTCCCTGCCCCCAATATCCATTCTCTCATTATTCAATAGTAATGAAACCTCTAATTTTTGGCTAAGCACCTGGCTGCCCAGGAAAGACCACATTTCACCATCTCCCTTGCAATTAGGTGTGGACAAATGACCAAGTCTAGCTAATGGGATGTGAGCAGAACTGATGGGTATAATTCCATGCCCCACTCTTCTTGTACAGCCTGGAATGCAGATGGTGCACGCATCGAACCACCCTGGGTCGGAAGCAATGCCTTGTGAGGGCAGAGAAAAAGTAAAAGGAGCCTGGATCCTTGACAATTTCATGGAGCAGGGGGTCCACCCAAGCTTTGACTTCTACACAGAAGAAAATGCAAACATCTAACTTACAGCCATTGTTGCCTTAGATTGAACCAATATATTCCTTCTCCCAGCCTCATAAGGTCATGGTGATGGTTAACCGAGCTAAGGTGTGTCAAGGACACCTTAGCAGGGGCACAATGAATGGAAAGCATTCTGACTGTTACTGTTACTTTTCTCCCCTGGCATAGCTGTTGGAGATTCACTCTACACAAACCTAGGAGAGACATCACATAAACCTCAAAAACTGCTGGTACCTATTAGCAGTTTGGTTCCCAGGCCGTTCTATGATAGAAAGATACAGACATTAGAGAGCAAAGGTCTTCTCTTCGCAGGAAATAAAGGCTAAAGAATCCCCAAGTCATTCAAGCTGCTGAAATCACTCAGGACATTGCACCATCGGTTCTCTATGGGCAAAATATTCATTCTTCAACCACCACCCACGGGTGATGCAGATGTCGGCCAGGCAAGGTTCCTGCCCCAGGAGTTGCTCACAGTCTCTTTTGAGTGTCTAGTGTCCCCTTCAAAGCCACAAGCTTCCAGAGGGCAGACCCCCACCTTCTCCATCCCTCGTTGCCCCACCGGGATGGGCTATGTAATTTTCAGGGCTCACTACAAAATGGCTTCTTATTCATACATTATTAAGAATGTAAAAATAGTGAGAGTAGAACCTTAAAGTAAGCATGGGGCCCTGAACTCACTATTCTCAGGCCCATGCAGCTGGCCCTGCCCCACCCAGCGTCCAGGCTCTGAGCTGCACACAGTAGGCAGTGCACGAGTGAATATTCGTCAAAGTGAATGAAATCTGTGTCAATCACAGAGCCCCGAATAGTTTGGCCCCATCATCAAAGCAGTAGGGTTGGATGTGGTTTTGTTTTCCTTTTTCCCAGTTCCAATTCTTTACATCCCTTGGAGGAGGGGGCTGGGGGAGACATGGGGGTCAGGGGCTAGAGGTCACATGGAAAACAAACTTTCCTGGATGAGTGGGCAGGAGCAAGCAGCCGGCATTTCTGAGCTGTTCTCCTTCTTGTTTCTTGCCACAAGATATAAACTAATCTATTTAGTTAGAAAAACATGGTTTATTGCAATCTAAGTAATTTGTATTTCTTTTTCTACCACAAGATGTAAACTAATCTAGTTAGCTAGAGCACGTTGGTTTAACTGAATTCAGAGTAATTACCCTCCAAAGCAAAGCGATGTGTGTGTTTTTTTGGTTTCCCCGCCTTTAAAAAAATTTTTTTTCCCCGTTCCAGTATTCAAAGCTTGAGACGTATATGCACTTCTGATTAAATAAAACCCAGCCGTTTTTTGGTTCGCCGGGGCCTCGGCCTTTCTGGAGGGTCTGAGCCTCCATCACCACCACCTGGGATTTCCCGAAAATGTGCTGGAGGTGGCATGGAAAATCCAGTATGTGCTCTGGTGGAAAAACAATTTGTAAGAACATTTCCTGGAGCACTAGAGTTCTAAACTCATTGGGAGAGTACTTACCATATGCTGGGAGGGCTGAGAGAGGGCAACCCGAGGCCTGGAGAGACGGATGCTGAGCCTCGTCCCATCCCTGCAGGCTGGATGAGTGGGCAGGAGTGGCCCCTCTGTGCGTCCACCCCGCCCTACAGGGGACACTCAGTACCTTCAGGGACAGCCGTGTTCTAGGGGCTGGTCACGAAGCATTTTACACTCCCCAGCCATTGCCATCCCCATGTGACAGGGAAGAAGCCAGAGGCTCAGAGGAAGGGAATGACTGGTCCAAGGTTACAAATCCAGGGAGAAGCAGAGAACTACCAGTAAGCACTCCTAATTCCAGAATCCCCCTACATCTTCCCAACAGAGGCCCACCTTCCTTCCACTTATCTTGGTGGTAGGTTGCTGGGTAATTCCCTGAAGTGGCCTGACCCATCACTCGACCACTCTTAGCTATGTGAAAGCTCCTCCTCACTTCACTAATTCTGTTTCCCCTTCCCCGCCCACCACACACACCCAGGCTCGCCCTCTGGGACTCCCCCAAACCTTTCTCTTCTTCTGCTCCCTACAGGTATGTAGGGCAAGTGAGTTCATTCACCCAAGTTTCTCTTCTCCGTGATGATGTCCGGTTCTTTCAGGTCCTCGTAGCTACCCTGATTCATTCTCCCTATCCTTCTCTAGCACAACCCGCTATCTCCTGCATATCCAAGGACCTAGGAGAGGGCACCATCTGGGGTGATGGAAAGAGGATTTGGCTGGAGTAAGCCAATATGGTTTCTACCCCAGGAGAGAGACACCCAGTAAGGATTCTTTGGTTCTGGCCAATCCACCTGGCTGCTCACCCAGTATCTTTTCTGCCCTTCGTCCTTGGACCAAGCATCTACCCATCCCCACCTGACTTTAATAAATGGTACCCTAAGTGGCCTTTGAGGCCCCAGCACAGCCCCAGGATAGGAACGCATGGGATAGTCAGCACCCCAGGAATCTGAACCCCTATCAAAACCGTCTGGGTCAGTGCGGAGTTCCCACTTTGCTTCTCCTTTCCTTTCCTTCCTGGTCACGCCACCTCATCATCTGCTTTCAGGAGAGCAGCCACATCCCTCCGGATTGAAAATATCAAGAAAACAGCAATATACAAAGAAAGGAACTTAAGAAGAGGAACTTGCTATGTACCCGTGCGGACAAATATTCTCTCTTTTAATCCCCATATCAATTCTTACGAGGGATAGTATTGTGGTCATTTTATAGGTGAGGAAACTGAGGCATGGTCAGTTAATTGGCCCAAGGTCAGCAAATGACCTTGGGCAGAGCCAGGTTGGAACCCAGATGTGCCTGATGGCAGATCCTGTGTCATTTGCACAGCCTCACACGGCCTCCTGCCTTGAGTGAAATGCTGGAACTCCTGTTACGAGCCTTCTAGATTCTTTATAGACTTCCAGGGTCCCAAACGAACCATATGGCAGGGCCAGGTAATTGGAAATGGGGTGGGGGAGGGGCTCATGCATCTTTGCGGGGAGGGGGGGTGGTGTGTGTGTGTGTGTGAAATTCTGGCATCTGGCAGGCTGAAGCGGTAAGCCTGCGACCTCTGCCTGCGTTCCTGAAGGGTGGGCCAAAGATCACAAACCCCTTCCTTTCCCTCCGTCCCGGCTGCATGACGATGGGCCCAGCCTCCGGAGGCCAGAACTACCCCCAAGAATGCAAACGTGAGGCAGACACCAGAGTGTCAGGAAGAGGGAGGGCTATGACCCGAAACCTCTCCCAAACACCAGCGTTTCCCTTAGGGAATGGTCTCCCCCTCAGCCCTCCCACTCAGGTTCCCGGTCCTGGTACCTGGACAGATTTTATGGCGCCTGCCCTGGGGAGCAGCAGAGGACCTGGCCCTCCTGTGGGATGGTGAGGGAGCTGGGCGCCACGTGATGACGGCCTGTTGGAATTAATGAAGGAAGGGGATCCGAGCCAACTCTCTTGCCCAAGAGCGATTTTAGCAGCAGTGTGCAATTGGTTAATTGAAATCAGGGGTGAGCTGGCGTCCAACCTAAATAGAAGACTACTCTGGCACTCGCTGGACCTCTCTCCCTCCATCGCCAAACCTTCCAGGGTGCCTGTTCTGGTCCCCCACCCCACCCCCCACCATCCCCGGGTGGAGAGGAAGAGCTTAGCCACTGCCGCTGGGGAGGAGGCCTGAGTCAGCAGGACCTGAAACTGGGTGGGAGCGCGGAGCCGGAACTGCCCTTCCAGCGAGGGCACCGGCCGGGGCCCTGAGGGTGCTGGGTCCTGTGCAGGAGGCTGGGTGCTCGGTGGTGATTATAGGATGGCCTGGTGCCCTGTGCCCAGTGCCGTGGACATCGAGCCGGTTGGCACCTCTGCGACTCACTTATGGGGGAGACACAAACAGCCCACTCCTCACAACAGGATTAGCACAACAAGGCGGAAGCAGCAGGGAACTGGAGCTCCTGGGAGCATTAGGAGGAGCAGACAAGGTTATTCACCGATGCATTCCAAGTAGCTAGGACACTGCCCAGCACGCAGGAGGTGCTAGGTAAGCACGTCCGTGCCTGAGAGTGGGAGGCGGACAATCGGGAAGGGCAGAGGGGACATCAAGGGCAAAACTGGGTGGTGCGCGGGCACATGACCTGTTCGGGAGACTAGAACAACTTTGGACCTCAGGATGTCGAGGAAGAGGAGTGCAGGCTACAGGCTCTTCTTCAAGCCCCTTCTGAGGACTGAAAATATCTTGCCCAAGTTCCCACACCATCCATCAGGGATAGATTCTGGAGAGCCAGAGGCAGGGGTCTTACAGAGCACATAAATAATCTGCCCTTCCCAGTCCCATCCCAAAACCCACTGAGAGAATCTCTGCTGACCCCATTTTACAGATGAGCAAAATGAGACTCCAAGAAACAAAACAACGTGCCTGGGTTCACACAGCTTATAAAGGGCTGAGGAGGGATTCAAAGCGAGGGCCCAGGCCTGACCACGCCCAGCTGCCCTCGAGGGCTGGCCTCAGTGAGGGCACAACTGAAGCAGAGCTCTGGTTCCCCTGCTCCCCCTTTTCCTGGAGGCCCGCGTCGGGAGTGGGGTGGGGGGAGGGGGGAAGGGGCTCCCCGTCAGATACCATCTCCTGTGACAAGGGCATGAAGAGGTTGCTGTGCCCAGGGCAAGGTCCTGGGAGCTGAACACATGGGGCGAGCCTGGTCGTGCACCCCACCCCCACCCCCCGTCCCCCGCCCTGAGGAGGTGACCCCAAGCTGCCGCGCAGCCCAGCTAACAGGTCTCCAGGAGACACCTGTTTTTCATTGCAGGCCCCTGTGGCTCTCTGGCAGTGGCTGTGTTTGTTTTGGGGAGGGGGGTGCAGAGTGGGAGGGGGGATTTGTTTCTGCGAGGACCTGGGGTTGCTGAGGAGGCCACAGACAGCCCTGAAGGGAATCCAGCGTGGAGAGGGCCTCCCTTCTGCAGCACCAGACCAGGTCTGTCGCTTCTCCGCCCTCCCTAGCGAGGGAAACACAGCAAGCCACAGAGGGAGAGGAAGGCAACTGAGGACAGGCTCTTAAAGGAGCTTCCCCCTGCTTCACTGTGTCCCCTCGCAGGGGTTCATTCATTCAGTCAGCATTCAAACATTCCCTGAGTATTTATCTGGAGGCCATCACTGATCTAAGCCCTGGAGCCATAAAGATGAATTAAACACACCCACAGCCTCCGGGGGCTAAGTCTGGTTAGGGTTCAGTCTGGCGACCCAGGCCATCAGCGTGCTGGGTGCTGTGTTAGAGGGCAGCAGAGGGGGCAGGGAGAGGAATGCAGGACAGGGGTCGCTAATTCTACTGGGGGCAGGGGCCAGTCAAGGAGGGCTTTCAGGAGGAGGGGCACTTTACCGAGTCAAAGGTACAGGCCAGATCAAAGTACAGGCAGAAAAGGGGGAAGTGACAGCTCACTCAGGATGAGGAGCACTGGCTAGGGGAATGGAAGGGAGAGAAGATATGGCACATTGGCTGAATAGCAAGACATTCCATATGGCTGGAGAAAAGCATGTTGGGGACAGAGCCAGACACGGGGCAGGAAAGAGGAAGAAGCCACATTGGGGGAGCTGAAAGCCCTTCCCTAATGCCTTCCCACCTGCTTTCTTCTCTTCCCTCTCCATTCAAACCTGTTTTTCTTTTATCTTTTTTCTCCATTCTTCGTCTTTTTGATCTTCCCATTTTCCCTTTTCAATCTTCCTTTCTTCCTCTTATCCCTATACGAGCCACTTACCTATAAAGCTCCAACCATATCTCAGGCATTGGCCCAAGCACTTTACGAAGTTCTGTGCATGTACTTATGTGAAGTAGTTATGATTTTACAGATGAGGAAACATGCTCTGAGGAGCTGAATAATATGACCCAGATCATGCCACAGTTCTTGCACAGAAGACTCTGGGTTTGTAGCCAGAAGTCGATGCTCAGGTGTCACAGGCGGGTGCAGCACACAGAGGACTAACGCAAGGTCTCCTCTGAAAACACGTGGGCCAGGGTGGTGAGAAGAGAGAGGCGCACAAGTTTCAGCTCTGGGCCTGACCCTGTGATGGGCACATTCGGGCCAAACGGGAGGGGAAGACCCAGTGCCGGTGCTTCCCAAGCCTGGCAAATTCCCAGGAAATGAGCAAGATTCATCTAAGGCAGTGCATGGCCCAGGGAGAGACAGCCCAGCTCATGCTTCCTGCAGGAACTCAGAGAAGCGCCAGAAGTTCAGAGAGGGCTTCCCGGAGACAGGGCTTGTGCTGGATTCTGCAGGGGCTGGGCGCGTAGTGGAGGGAGGGAGAGGGTTCCAGAAGCCACTAGACAGTGAGCTGAGCTACCAGGTGCTTATATCCAGGACGTTCCTCTGACATTCTAGCCTCTTTCCTGCCACGGCGAAAATCTATTTCCTCATGTCTGGGGGTGGGTGGAGCACAGCAGTGCAATGTGGTGAGAGAAGCTGCCGCCTTCATCACTCACGAAACATTTTGCCAAATAGCAAGCGGGTAGGAAACCAGTGTTATTGCTTCCCTCCCAGCCTTTTCCTGGCAAATCCTCCTGAACTCCTGCTAGGATGTGTGACACACTTATTAGCTTGTGTGTGCCGCAGGGGAAGGGCTTCAGAGTCACGATGCCTGGGTTTGGTTTGGTTTGTCTTGTGAGGCGTAGCTCACTCTCCCGTTACAAAGCCTACTGACATGCACCATCCTGTCTCATTCTCATGACAGTTATTATTATTCTTATTTTATAGTAAGAAGCACTAAGAGTCAGAATAAAGTAACTTAGCAGTCACAGCACTGATTGGACTCAGAAAAAAATTTTTCCTATTTAGTCCTCTTTCAAGGTCCGCACGGAATGTTATCTTCTCTCTAGAGCCTTCTGTGGCTCTCCAGAGTGCCCCAAGCAGAGCTCAGACCCAGGCTCTATCACACTGCGTGGAAACTGCGCTTTCACCTGTCTCCACGACTGAGCTGTGGATTCTTTCTTTTTCTGACTCTCTAGCACCTCTAGGCGGTGTCTGGCATACAGGAAGTGCTCGCCCATTATATGGCAAGGGGATGAATAGGAAAACACCTGTCACCATATTTTGAAAACCCACGGTGTGTCAAGAATGAACACATAAATAATCTGATCAATCTGCAAGTCGGGTGGGATTAGCCTGCAAAGGAAGCAGGCTCAGAGGGACCTACCCAAGGTCACATTGCTAAGAAGCGGCACAGAAGAATTTAAATCCAGGTCTGTTTGATTTCAAACGGTGGCCTTAACTGCTGTCTTACTGGATAAAGCAATTCTCGTTGACTTCGTTAATTCTTCATTCTTTCTTCCTTCTCTCCCTCTTTCCCCCTCCCTCCACCCCTCTCTTCTCCTTTTCCTTCCTCTCTCCCTCTCTCCCTTCCTTCTTCCTTTCCTTTCCTTCCTTCCTGTCTCTCTTCTGAGGTAGGGCAAGAAGTAGTAAAGAAGCCCACATGGAAGTATATACCCCAGATAAAAATCTGGGAGACTGGCCATAAGTCAGGATGGGGATGAGAAGGCAGAAGATTAAGTTCTTGGAACCCAAGCAGACCCGTCCCCTTCTATGTCCCTACATAGCCCAGGGGAGGTCAGTGATGAGAGCCACGCAGTCAGGCCTGGAGGCAAGCTAATCCAGTTACTTGAGCTGACTTGGGTGGACTGGGCTTGGGTTCCTTCAGGCCGGGCTGGCTAGGGCAGAGGGATTTGGGCAGCTCAGGTCTGTGCGGCCCCAGAAAGCCACCTCAGGAGCTAAGGGACCTCCCTTCTTCCTGTCTCAGCTGAGAACCCCTGCACCTCCTTGAAAGCCCTGCTTGGATGCCACCTCCTTGGCAGTGTCTCCTCAGAGCCCACCAGGCTCCAGTCAATTGGGGCTCCCTCAGCCCCCCCAGGCTGCCAGCTCTCTCTCATCATCATTTTATCCTGTAAAGGTCCATTTTATCAGTTTCCCCAATGAACCCAGGCTTTGTATAGACTTAGTGCTCTGGGCTCGCTTGCTAAATGAATGAGCCAATAAATGAATAAGTGGGTCCGTGAATAAGTGAATGGATAAATTATTAACTGAAAAAGGAAGTAAATGAATAAATAGTTAACGAGAGAACAAAAGAGTGAGTGGATGAAGGAGTAAAGAGCTGACTGAAAAATGGATGACTGAATAAACTATGTGTGCTCAGCCCTCCCTTCCCAGGGAGACTGAAAGAGCTCTTAGCCATAGGGGAGCTCCAGAAATCTAAGGTGAGCCAAACGGTGAAGCCTTTCCTGAGGGCTGCCTGAGGCTGTAATCCTGTCCCAGCAAGGTGGTAGGAAATGAAGGGGAGATGCCTGCCCTTAAACCCTTCCCAGGAAAGTCGGGGAAAGCAGCCTGGCCGCTGACGGGGCTCTGCCTTTGACAGGACTGGGTGACCCTGGGGAAATCATGCCTTTTCATGGTCCTTAGCTTCCCCAACTATAAAATGGGGAAGCCTGGATTGGACTAGACAGTTCAAAAGAAAGAGCACTTACATCTCACTGTCAGCCCCAGGCCTAAGCTGTCAGCCCCATGCCTGACCATCTCGTGTCATCCATCTGACATGGGGCAACGAGCATGCAGTGTGTGCTCAGAGTGTGGCTGGGGGTGGGGTCAGGGAGGGCTTCCTGGAGGAAAGGGGCTAGAGATGGATTTAAACAGATGGAGAGATGCTGAGAGGGCTTCTGGGTGTGGGGACCAGCGTGAGCAACGCCTGGAGGAAGAACGTTCCCTTAGGTAAGGGAGATGCAAGGATGAAGAAGGATCTAAGAAGAGCAAACTGACGGGCCTCGACCTCATCAGCAACCTTTTGCACAAAGCTCAAGTCCCTTTAGAGACAATGGTTGGCTACATTCTAGTTGTGTGTGAGATTTTGGTATTTTTATAGTAAAATGGGAATAATCACGGTACCTAGATCATAGAGCTTTCCTGCGGATAAGATGAGGTAATGCATGCTCAGTGTCTGCACGCAGTAGGAGCTCAGTGTCTCTAAGGGACAGGGAGAGGGAGCTGTTACTTTCCTTGTATGGTGAAATCAATGTGATCCAGAGAGGGGAAGTGACATGCTGAAGGGCACACAGCAAGCCCACCCTGGGTCTCTGGACTTCCTGCCTCCAGGCCTAATCCCCAGCAAATCAGAGGTCAAGGGTGCCTGGTGTTTAAGATACCATCCTGCGCTTCCTCAAAATGAAGCATGACCTGGGCCACATGGGACTGAGTCAGAAGATCTCCACCCAAGAGTGTTGCCTCATTCAAGGTGGCTCCTGGGGAAGCTGGCTGATTCCCCCCTCGGAGGCTGCCCCACCAACCCTGCCCTGGGACTGCTGCCTCTTCGGAAGCTACTGGAGAAGCTGAGACACATTCCGCAGGAGGGCTTTGAAAGGATAAACCTTGGTCTGTGAAGTGTGAGACTGGTATCTGGAAATAGCCAAGACTTTTGTAGCCTAAGGCAGTGAGCAAGCTGGGAGAGAGTTTAGCCACACTGTGCCTTGCAGAGTTCCCTGGCAGTCCCTGTCCCCGTCCTAGATTGTAAGTCCCTGGAAGACTTTGGACCCTTTCTTTCTTATCTGTGTTTCTGCGGTACTGCACACAGAGCTGCCGCTCAACAGGTGCTTCTGAATGAATGAACAAACAAATGACACTGGGGGAGAGGTGGAAGAGCTCTGAGACATCACTTAATCTATCGCTCTTATTCCATGGATGGCCAAACTGAGGCCCTGCAAGGAGGAGGGACTCTCCCAAGGTCACAGAGAGTTGCCGTTGATCCAGAACTGCAACCCACCCTGTCAGACTCCATGTACAGTGCAGCTTCCACTGCATAACCTGCCTGGAATAAGGACGCTCCTTATTTCATCAAGGAATTGAGAAACACCTTTGGGGTTTGCATCCTCAGCGCACTGCAGCACACTAGGCCCAGACACACAGACACATGCTCACTAAATTTGTCCTACTGGATGCAGAATTTCATCTGTTCGCAGAGCTTGCTGAAACCTCTACCCCCACGTCGGCTCCATGGGTGGTCTCTCCCCTACTCTGCAGATCCCACAGGTATGACAGATCGGGGTGGATTGATTGCTGGGTCAGGAGGACCTGTAAATGTCCTAAAGGGGAGACATTTGGGGACTGGAGATGCTGATCTTACAAAGCACAAATATACAGGTTCCCTCTGCTGCCAGAGTCAGCAGACTGGGAAGCAAGTCCTGCGGTGGAGCTGGTGGGGCAGACTGGGCTAAGCAGAAGCTACTTAAGCCACTCCAGGACTTTTCCTGACACTCCCCAGGCTCCCGAGGTGTCTTTGAACTGTGACACTCACAGCATTCATTAAAAGTAGAGAGAAACACAAAGTCACTGTCTCTCTCCAGGCATCCCAAACTGGTATCTCAGTGATAGAGGCTCTTTCATCCTACCCACCTATGTGGTGGTGTCCCTGCTTCATTTTAGAATTGGTTATTTGCATTTTACTGCATGCTGCAAAGATGCATCTGAGAACCTGATATTGTGGGGGTCAGCCAAGCCAATGGTCTCTGAAGCCCTCTTTGACCCCAGAACTTTTATTTGCAAATATGTGCGAAGAGACTCTGGCTGGCGCCTCTGTATCCCCAGCATTGAGTAAAGGAACCTACATCCATATGCATGGTGGTTGGTCAATAAATGAGTAAAAAATAAATTATGGGAGTTGGTATTTATTGAGTATAATACATGTGGATTCTGTTCAAACAATATATCTCTAATCCATACCTCAACTCAAAAAGTAAGTCCTGTGAGCCCCAGGTGATAGGTAAAGGAAACACGTTCAAATAGGTGAGGTAAATTACCCATGGCCACATAGCTAATAAGTGGCAGATCTGGGGTTCAGACACAGGGTTGTCCATCTGCAAAGTCCGTGCCCTTCTGCTGTCTGTGTTGCTGTTGTCCTCAGGTCTCCTTTGGGCTGGTGGAATGAGTAACATCTACAGTCACTAGTCTGGTTCCCTGGGTAAACAGCAGTGTGAGCTAGCCAGAAGGCCTCAGCTGGCATGTACCCAGCCTCTCGCTGGGCACAGAGGGGCCACTCACTACACATCTGTAGGATGACAGAACCGAGAAGCCTTGGTCAGAGCTCCACCAGACGGCAATGTCAGTACTGAATTGGCGTCTGGGGCCAGACTGAATTGGTCTGGGGCCAGGTGGGATTTATTTGGTCCTTGGCCAGGGTCAGGGTTTAATCCCAGGGTCAGGGCTAAAGTCTGTGGTCAGGGCCTCGGAATGGAGACTGTAGATCACAACATGGGGAAAAAATTTGGCTTTATTAGCCCCAGACAGAACCCAGCGCAATCAAAGGATGGAGCTATGAGATAAAGAGCTGTGCTCGCTTTGTCCATTACTGGTGTGTCCGCTTGGGCAAATCACTGGGTCTCTCTTAGCCTCAGTTCTCCATCTCTAAAATGGATAATTATATGCATCTTTGATCCTTCCCTTTACTTCTCAGATCCAACCAAACATGAATGTTTGTTGATTCTACCTCCTAGATGTTCCTCAAATCTGTTCTCATCTGTCCATCCCCATGACTCTTCTTTCACTTAAGGTACCATTATCTCCCCTCTAAAAATTTACCATTGTCTTCGAAGGGTCTCCCCACATCTACTGTGAACTTCCCCCAGATGAGTTCTTTGCAATCCACTGATAGTGACTTTTTCAAAAGGACAAATCTGCTTAAAATTCTCCATTGGTTCCCTAAGGCTCTGAGGCTAAAGTTAAAGATCCTGAATGGGTCTTGGGGTCTGGCTTCTGCCTTCCTCTCCAGGCTCAACCAGGACCTCTCTCCCATGCACAGTATGCAACCCGTACACCCAGTCGGCTGTTTCCCAGTGTCAAATGTGCCAATCCCTTCCCATCTCAAGTTCTTCAGACGTGCTTCCTTGGCAAGAAACCCTCTTTCCCACCACTTTCCCCTGTCCAACTTGCTCATCTTTCAGGTCTCAGCTCGAATGTCATCAGAGGAGTCCCCATGTCAGTCATTCTCGCATGCCCTACCCCACTTCTCTGCGCGACCTGCCGTGAGAGTAACTAAATACTGACAGATCTGGACAACTGCTCATTCAATGTCAGTCTTCACTAGATTCTCAGAGAGAAGGGACTAAAGATGATTTGTTGGATGCTGCACCTTCAGCATCTATCCTGGTGCAAAGTTGGAGCTCAACACATATGTATTTATGGATGAATGAATTAAGTCTGGTCATTCCTGACTATTCCACAAGGCTGTTAGAGAATCGTATGAAAGGATGGCTGAGACGGTTTTGTTCATTGTAACCAGCTCTGACAATGTGAAGCGCTGAATGTGATTAATGGTTTAGAACATTCCTGCCTCTGCTTAGTCTTCAGGTTTTCCCTCAAAGAGTCAGCTGAGTTACAGCTGAAAGTGTGCAGAGCCTGGAGTCTGAGGACTGAAGATGAACCTACGCCTCTGTCACTGAGTGCCTGGTTCCCTCACCTTGACCCGAGTTTCTGTCCAGCTCCCACAGGGAGAAAGGGAATCCCAGTGAAACCTGTCCTGCTCACTCACTTTCACAACAACCGTGAGGAGCAAAGCAGAAAGTGATACAGGGGTGATTTGTGAGCTGAAAAGCAGTTCATCCCAGCCAACACCTGATGTTCAGCACATGGACCCCTGCCCTGAAATAAGGTCCATCAAAGAAACCAAGCCAAGCAGACTTTCTGGGGGAACAAGAATAGCAGCAATTGGGTAACAACTAATGAAAAAAGATGCCCCTCCCACAGCCAGGACAGATAAACTTTACATCTCTGTCTAGTTCCCACCTTCTGATACTTGACCCCAGCTGGGATGGGTGCTGTTGGAACCTGAGGCAGCTAGCTGCCTGACAAATGGGGCAGCATATTCAAAGCAGTAATTTTGCCTGAGCCTAGGCAGAAAGAGCACCAGACCTCAACAAATTCAAGACGTCCTCCCAGTGCTCTAATTGCATGGTTATTTATTTATTTATTCATTTTTGATGAAAGAAGGTTCTGTTGGGGCTAGGGCAGGGGACCAGTGCCTGTTGGTGGGATGGAGTCGAGGGAGCCATCCCCACACGTTCTTAGTCATGGTCCTTTATGACTCACAACCTACAACTGCGGAAAGGGGCAAGGTTCTGCCTGCAATCAGAGGCAGGGTTCAGGCTTATTTGGGGCCAGGGTCAAGTGTCAGGATGTGACCCCAGATAGCTTTGATTCCTGAAGAGGTTCCTACCCTAGAAAGTACCTCAGTCATCCCCCTAATCTCTCCAGTGAGCTGTCCAAGGCTTTGCGAAACTCAGTCCAGAAATCTCAGCTTCTCTACCAGGTAAGATATGACGGAAATCTCTCCTGAGTCCAGTTTTGATTAGTCCCATCTCCAGTTCCCTCTTGGTACTTTTCCTTGCAAAACATCCCTGCCCTGTCCTTTGGTCTGGGGTAGTGGTATTGAAAAGGACCTTAACAACACATTTGCACTTCACATAACTTTTTTTCCCTTTTGAACTAAAAGTATCAGGGAATAAAATTAAAAAAAAAAAAAAAAAAA